>JACXGM010027282.1:0-14544 GCA_016801145.1 Umbra pygmaea | reverse complement strand
CATCCTATTCAGGATCAACGCCAACCCCCGTTGGCACATGTTGGTGAAGGTATTTTGGGGTATTTTGGTATTGCATTTGACACTGTAAATAGTTGTGATTATAACTGTTAGGTAACAACATCATGTTTTTAGTTATTTATGTGAATTCTTCACTTGGGCACATCCGGGCACATGTTGGCACATTTTTTTATTTGGTATTTCTATGTAAATTCTTCACTTGGACACCTGAGGACACCTGGGGACACTTGGGCACATTTTGGCACAGTCTTGAAGGACACTTGCTGTCCTCTTACAAAATAGTCTATAGCTCCTTGGTCATTGATTCTATCATTCTAAAACTTTCAACATATGTTGTAAACCACTGGGGGATATAATTAGATGTGTTTCCAGGACCCTATCTCAATATATGGTTTTGTACTTGTCTTTCAAACAGGATGTAGAAAAATATAAACAAAAAATAATTATGCATTTTCTTTATTTCATCTTGTGACAAATTCACTGTGTAAATTTATTCTAAATAAATTATAGATTTCCAAGAAATTCAGTCTTTCCTTTTCAAAAATATCAACCATATGTTTCTGCTTGCTTCATGTCCAGTGTAACAAGAAGTTAACTTTGGGTATGTTTTTTTGTCAGAATTTCACAATCAGAGCCCGATCCCTAAGAGGTTAATTTTATGATCCATTTTATGGTACGGATCAGTATACTGGTTCTTTTCGTTCATTTCGATCTGCGCATGCGCAAATGAACAATACGAATCAAAATGATTTGTTCATTTGAATGAACGAAATCCAAAGATACGAGTCAATAAAAAGAATCGATCTTCCCATCACTAGAAGCGCGTGTCCGCACTGTTCCCTGACATGCACTCAATCTTCTTCTTCTGTCTGGTTTTACGGTTTCCATCCAGCTTATTGGTGCATTACCGCCACATTCAGCTCCGGAGTATGAATGCACTCTATCACTGTTGATAGATGGCTTTTGTACAGCCCTATATTCTGATACCGTGGTGGAAAAAATTTGCCCTGGTGGGCCGCCATTACCAAAACAACATAAAGGAAACACTGAAAGTAAAGCATCCAAAGGTGTACACGCGCATGACAGCATCTCCAAGTGGCACCAAGGAGAACTTGGAGAATGAAACCAGAATGGATAATTGCCTGAATAATTGACTTGCAGAAATGACTTGGGCAAGAACAACGGGATACTCTGAAAAAGGTAAAATTTAGACAAACTATTCATTAACAGCATTAATCTTTCCTATAAGTGAGAGGTAAATTTCCCCACCTCTGAAAATCAGCTTTCGTCTGAGTGAGAAGGGGGGCAAAGTTAGCAGAGAATAGAGTGGATAACAAGCAAGTCACATTCACTCCAAATTACTTGAAGCCAGGGCGGTTAAGCTGAAAGGGCAAGTGTGAGGAAAGCACTCACTCTTTTGGAGATTAAGATTGTACCCAGAAAAATAACCTAAATTATCTAAAATAGAGAGAATGGCGGGTAAGAACGTTGCAGGTTTACGTACGTAGAGCAGAAGTTCATCAGCATACAATAATAAGCTATGCTCAACTCCATCCCGCGATACACCCTGGAAAGAGACATAAGTCCACAACGCCACCGAAAGGGGCTAGATAGCACAGCCCAGCCTGCCTGGTCCTGCAGGACCCTGCCTGGTCCTACGTTCCAGGGCAAAGTAGTCAAAGCGACTGTCATTGGTACATACACTAGCCCTTGGGGATATGTACAAAAGTTGGATCCAAGAGCTAAATTTGTCAAAACCAAAATTTTTGAAGCATGGCGAATGGGTACTTCCATTCAATTCTATCAAAGACCTTTACTCCATCCAGGGAGAGGACAAGCTCAGAGGAGTTTGACAACTGTTTGAAATAAATGAACTCTGCAATTGAATTTACAAGCCCCCGATCTTCACACAAGGAGTCGCTGGAGAGCGACTTAGTAGGATAGAAAATCTGTTTTATCTAATCCAAATCACGGGCAGTGCTATGCCAATTTGCGTTGCCTCATACAGGAGTTCTCTGGAAAGTCAGAGAACCCAGTCAGGCTCGAACTCCTGACTATCATGACGTAGCTTGTCGTGCAAGGCAGCAACTTAGACCTCTATGCCACGCAGATCCCCCAATATAATCAATCCTGATTGAACAAAAAAAATATTATTGTATTATCCTTTCCAAGTATTAAAACAATTTGAATTAAATGTAGTGGTTTTATCCATTTAATACTTCAAGTTATTTTTTTTAAAGATCAACAGTGAAAGATAGTGATTGCCTGATCATGTCAGGTGCAGAGTTGTTGTAATGAAAAAATTGATTATTGTAATTTGGTTTCTTGAGAAACAAGTGGGTGGTAACTACTGTCTCTGGGCATGACCCAATTGAGCAATCTTATCATTGCCTATTTCTGTTGAATGTGTGAATGTTTGTATATAAAACCAATTTCATCTGAATGTCGTAATAGAAAACCAAATTTAGATTGGTAAAGAAATACAGGTTAAATTAATATGAGAAATGCATACAGTATGCAATGGTATTTGACTCCTAGTATTTATTGTATGGAGATTAATGGAGAACAAGCACACGTGTTGTGAGTGCATGTAAATTTCTACAAATAGGCTATATGTGTTCCGAGTTCATGTTTCCCCTGCTTTTCGATAGGTTTGAAATAACACTAATATCTACAGCTGTTATAATGTATGTTTCCATTTTGCTAACCCCCAATTCCAGTTCATGCACGAGACCTCTTTACTTTTATATTAAATCGGCATCTCGCAAAAGAATGATAGATGGATTTAAAAAACTAGGGATAATAAACTATTTACTTGTGTTTTAAAATGAAAAGGGAAAATAATATTGTAAATATATCGAATTGCCTCGTTTTAAAAGTAATAACTAATGCTGGGTTACATTTGTACTCGGAGGTCGAAAATTCCGAGTTCCTAGTCGGAATTTAACTTGAACGCCCACCCAAGTGGGAAATTCCTAGTCGCGAAGTCTGAGATATTTCACTACCCCAAGTTCATTTTCCAAGATGGCAGCACCCTGTAACAGTAGATTAAATTTGTTTTTACTGTTAATTTTTTGTAATCATTTTTTGTTTTTCACGAAAATGGTCGTACACACAGTACTGTCCAACTGTTGTCTCTGGACGTGAAAACACACCGAAATGCATTTTATAAACTGGTTTTGCTAAAAATGGCTAACATGGCTAGTTCTATGCTACTTGTATGGCTGACTTGTTTTCCCACTTAGGTAACTGGAATTGTTTTACTCGGGTGTGACGTCATTCCCAGTTCCGACCTCCCACTTCCGAGCCAAATGGAACGCAGCATCGTTTTTCCACAAAAATAGTCTGACTACTCCACAACAATGATTGCAAACATGAGTAATTTGCCATCATGCCAGATATTTTATTACATTACTATTTTGGTACAAACATTTACCCACCAGTGTATTGGATAGGCTTCTGAGATTTATTACCCAAACTGAAAACCTACCCACATTTGGTGTTTGGCGGGTGTTAATTTCAAACCCTGTTTAAGCATCTAGGTTTCAGGAGGTGTCAGGCAAGGTAACCGACAGTGAACTGCTGTTGATTTTCAAGAGTTGGAACAGTACTTGTCACTTAACAAACAAGCCCAAAATTGACAGGCCTTTTGCATTTAATATTGGTTAACATCTACAAATTCAGACAGGAGAAGCTTTTACAGAAAGAGGCAAGGAGAAACAAAAAAAAGCATGGATTACAAAGACATGGCTCTCCAGTCGCTTACTAGGCGAGAGACAGGCCATCACATTGATGGGGTTGTGGATTTGATTCCCATAGGGGTCCATTTGTAAACGCATGAATAAAGGCACTTACTACTGTAAGACAGACACTCTGTGTCAGTTAAATAAGACAAAAGTTAGGCCTACATGTTCTTGAGTATGTACAGTTGTGGCCAAAAGTTGCAAATAACACAAGTATTGGTCTCCAAAGTTTGCTGCTTCAGTTTTCTTAGATCTTTTTTTCAGTAGTTACTATAGTATTCTGAAGTATTATTCTAAGTGTCAAAGGCTTTTATTGACAATTACATTAAGTTTATCCAGAGTGAACATTTGCTGTGTTGACCCTTCTTATTCAAGACCTCTGCAATCCGCCCTGGGATCCTGTCAATTAACATCTGGGCCATATCCTGACTGAGGGCAGGCCATTCTTGCATGATCAATGCTTGGAGTTTGTCCGAATTTGTGAGTTTTTGTTTGTCCACTTGCCTATTGAAGATCAACCACAAGCTCTCAATGGGATTAACGTCTGGGGAGTTTCCTCACCATGGATTAAAAATGTCAATGTTTTATTGAAATTGAGCCACTTATTTATCACTTTAGCTTTATGGCAATGTGCTCTATCATGCTGGAAAAGGCATTGGTCGTCACCAAACTGTTCTTGGATGGTAGGGAGAAGTTGTTCTCGGAGGATGTGTTGGTACCATTCTTTATTCATGGCTGTGTTCTTCGGCAAAATTGTAAGTGAGCCCACTCCCTTTGCTGAGGAGCAACCCCACACATGGTCTCAGAATGCTTTTCTGTTGGCATGACATGGGACTGATGGTAGCGCTCACCTTGTCTTCTCCGGACAAGGTGTTTTCTGGATGGTCCAAACAATCAGAAAGGGGATTCATCAGGGAAAATGAATCTACTCCAGTTCTCAGCAGTCTGATCCCTGTACCTTTTGCAGAATAACAGTCTGTACCTAATGTTTTTCCTGGAGAGACGTGGCTTCATTGCTGCCCTTCTTGACACCCGGTCTTCCTCAAAAAAAGTATTCTCCTCACTGTGCATGCAGATGCACTCACACCTGGCTGCTTCCACTCCTCCGCAAGCTCTGCACTGGTGGTGCCCCGATCCTACAGATGAATCAACTTTCCGACATGGAATTTCTTGTGCACCCTGACCTTTCCTTGAAGATCTTGATGATCCAATAAAATGGTTGATTTAGGTACAATCTTACTAGCAGCAATATCCTTGCATATGAAGCCCTTTTTGTGCAAAGCAATTATGACAGCATGTGTTTCCTTGCAGTTAACCATGGTTGACAGAGGAAGAACAATGATTTCAAGCACAACCCTCTTTTTAAAGCTTCCAGTCTGTTATTCTGTGAAAATTTGAAATAAGACAGTGATGTGAAACAGGTGAGGCAATCGTGTAATCACAGTATATAAGGAGCCTCCAAAAAAAAAGGCCTAGTCCTTCAAGAGCAAGGATGGGTCAAGGCTTGCTAATCTGCCAATTGCTGTGTCAACTAATAATCCAACACATTGACACAAAATCAGTAGGATTTTGGGCATTTCACATTTTACAGTGTACAATATCATTAAAAGAGTCAAGGAATCCAGTCAAATCTCAGTGCATAAAGGGCAAGGCTGAATACCACTTCTTAATGGGTGTGACCTCCGATCCCTCAGACGTCATTGTCTTAAAAACCGTAATCTAGACTCAGTTTCATCTAAAATGGGCAGTACCATAGTGAAATCGTGTTTTGTGGTACGACCACAGACCGTATATATCACTGGACGTAACACGTGTGACGTCACTCATTGGTTTGTGAAGATCTGATTTGGGTCATTGAATTTGCCGTTACGGGCTTAGAAATTTTGGTTGCAGATGTGACGATTTTAGACGAGAGGGAGGAGTAATCTAGCAAGCTAACTGATATGAATTGGGATGCTAACAAAAAACAGTATTAAAACAAAACGTAAAACAAAATGTAACGTTACCTACCGGAAAAACTGAACTCCTGACTCCTTTGAGTGTCTTGTCGTACAACCAAACGCCATAGCTACGCCCTAAACGCCCCCTTTGCTTTATCAGCGATTTTAAAATCAATAAGACCATAATTAAAAAAATGTACATCATTATGTATTGCAGAAGGCTTAAATCTAGCGATTGAGACCTTATAATCATTATGAAAATGTTTACTGAATTAATAAATCAAGAAATGTCTCTCATTTTCATAGACTATTACAGAAACAAAGCTCTTTTGCAACCCGTATCACCCCCAGCTGGAATTCAGATAGAATGCAGGTTTAAGGCATTCATTTGTGTCACTTTGCCAATGCGGATGTTTGCCCTGTGGGTACGACGAGCCAACATTTCAAAACAGCCGTGGACAAAACAGTTGTTGTGTTCTCTGGGCCAAAGAGGAAACGGATCATCTGCTACCAAGCTTTTATCAGTGTCAGGTCCAAAAGCCAGTGTCTGTCATGGTATGGGGGTGTGTCAGTGACCATGGCATGGGTAACTTGCACATCTGTGAGGGCACCATTAATGCAGAAAGATATGTACACATTTTGGAGAAACATATGCTGCCATCCAGATGTCGTCTTTTCCAGGGACGTCCCTGCATTTTACACCAGGACAAAGCAAAACCACATTCTACCTGGATTACAAGTACAGTTGAGTAAGCATAATGCGGGTGCTAGCATGGTCTGCCTGCAGTCCTGACCCGTCTCTTATTGAGAATGTATGGCGCATTATGAAGCGCAAAATAAGGCAATGAAGGCCCCATACAGTTGCATAGCTGAAGACAAGCATGATGGATGACAGTTCCGGTTACTAAACTTAACCAACTGGTGTCTTCAGTGCCAAAACGCTTAATAAGTGTTATTAAAAGAAAAGATAATTTTACACAGTGGTAAACATCCAACTGTCCCAACTGTTGCATACATCAAATTTAAAATTAGTGTACGTTTTCAAAAATAAATTAAATTCACAAAGTAAAACATCAAATAATATGTTTTCACTACAGAAAATGGCAAATTGAATTTCAAATAATTGTTTGCATTTTCCATACTGTCCCAAATTTCAGATATGGGGTTGTACAAACAGTGCCAAGTTTCACTCCACCAAAATAACAAATATCGATATTTTAGCCATGTACTGTAGGAATCAAGGAAATTAAAGACGGAAAACCAGGCACACACAATCTAGTAATTACACAAAGGCAACCTGACAGACAGCTTCAGAACTACAGCGCAGAGGGAGATGACAGACATGGACAGGACAGAATCCTGTTTGCTGCTTGTTTGCTACAGTATCCAGTTAGCCTAGATCTGACAGACAAACTGAAATAAGACCTGACTGTCTGAGCAGGATTAACAAAACTGTAATCAAACAACACCCGAATGCCTTGAACAAACTAAGGTGGGGTTACATTACAGCTGAACAGACTGCCATTAACCAGGCTGGCTCCACCACAAGTGTCCTAATTCAATTTGATAGATTTAAAAAACATCTATTAGGGGGACGGGTGGGGGTTGGCTATGACTCCTCCACATTCTCAAATTGAAAGAGTATTTCATTATGTACAGATCCCTCCTTTGGCTATATGAATTTGATAGAGCTTTAGGTGACGCCTGTAAGCATTTAGCCTGATGTAACAAGGCACTACGGCAGTATAATCTTTGGTTGCACTGGTGTGGTTTGACGTGTTTATTACTGGTGCTAAGCTAAATGTCATAAAACCACACATCGCTATCACACAGCTGGGGAGGAGGAAATCTTGAGGTTAATTTAACTTGGCAAGCGAGTTAATGTGTGTTTTATAGCAGAGAGCTACAGTACCTTATATTAGTTTGTTAACCCTAAATTCCTTGGTCTGGCTATAGGGCACTTCTTTTGACTCCAAATAAAACCAACAAAAGTTAAACTGAAAATCACACTTTTTTTCCAGTGCATATTTGTCTTTATCAGAGGGTGTATACACATATATACATATTGCTCTGTCTGTCTCAATATGAATTCCTTAACATTTTAATGTTCTCTTGCAATTACCTTCTACAGACTTCAGTAGTCCTCAGTTGCCAAATTCTGCTGATCATATCTAAGGAGGTCCAGACAGACTCTCAGCAGAGTCACAAAAGGGAGACAAGAATGCTATGGACCTAATGGGAAATTTACAATGTTAACATTTTAGATAAACAGTAAAGTGGTTATACTGCAGAAGGCAATGTTACAGTCTGGAATATGGGAAGTTGTAATGTACATTAGAAATATTAACCATTGATCCTATTTTATAACTGTCTATGGTACAACAATGCAATCATTTAGAAATTGTTTAAATTGTGTTTGTTGTGGACTGTCAGCCATGTATCGAGAAGTATGCCTATTTTTAAATGGTTTACATATCGATTTGTTACAAAGCTCTTTAGCAAAACAAGCCTGAAGTTTTTATGTAAATCTAATCCCCAATTGTCTTGTAGCTTGGCGGTGTGATGTTTAATACTGCCTCTTAAGTCTCCATGATTGTATATTGTGTAACTCAGGGCTAACACATTCTCTGACATGCCAGAAATACAGTAAACATATAACTGTCAAGTCTCATCTTCGCAAAATCAGACAAAAACACGCTTTCAAAAAACCCAAGGGAGATAAATGTTATGGAGCCTAGGTGAAGTCTATTCTGGAGACATTTGTAATAATATAAAATAGCACTTGTTTTCCAAGCATAGAACAAATTATTTGAAATTAAAGGTACAACTTTATTATTCATCATTGTGTAGAAAGGCAGGAAAGAGCTTTACTTAGCAAAAACAGAACAAAATTGATTAAAATTACAAAATCTAAACTTTCAAAATGAAACTTCAGTTTTTAATCCAACCACACCAAATTGGAGGTGTGCATGTAGCTGAAACATAAGGCACCCTAAGAGAAACTAGGTTTACCTGCCTTGTTCGAGACAAAGAGCAGATGCCCGGCAGCCCTGAGATTTCAACCTTTCAGTTTAGCTTGACCACTATGCTACCTGTGGATTGGGGAGGCAATCTGTCACTCAATCTGGACTCCACAATGCCTCGAGGAAAGGTCCTAATTCTAGCTTCACACATTTTTCACAGTGGACCTAAAATGGATGCAATCACTCAATCCTAATGTAGGTCAGAGAATGAAGAAGCTCCACACAGGTTTTAAGTGACAGTGATCACACTGACCTAACAGTCACATGCCTTGTTGGTGACTGTAAGGTCAGTGTGATCACCGTCATGTTAAACTTGAGTGGAGCTTCGTCATAACTCATGTACACTAAAATAATAATGTCATTTTACAGGATGCAGAGTCATGTGAAGCACACTGGTTGCAACAATAATACCACTAACATCTCCTGGCTAGAAGAGACAACTGTTAAAAATGTAATGTATATTGTTTGAAATTCCTGACATGTAATTGATTGGGTTTGCCTTGCATTAACTGACCAATAAAACAGTCCTAATATTTTAAACCCTTACAATTTCTGTATGGCTAGAATAAGCAGGCACGGGAAAGATTTTAAATATTATTTCAACTCTGTTAACTAGTCGAAAACTTCACCGCAGAGAGAAACATGACACTTCCGCCTTGGTAAACCACAGTGGTTGGCCTTAGAACATTTCACAACTGCAAGAAAGTCTTAATCAGATGACAGTATCAAGACAATCATAAGGCAGGAAACTCCAGGTCTTAATGGTAGGAAAATGTTTAAAATTGTTTCTGGTTTTGTTCATTTAGAACCAGACAGCTTTAAATATCCCAAACACAATACTACACCACAGCACAATCCTCTGTGAACTTCTGATTCTTGATATTTGTGCAAGACTAGCTAAAAAATATAAAACATCTAAACATTATAAAAGAACAGCTGATGAAAATGCCCTAACAACACATATTGATCAACATGAACTACTAACAATGTTTTGGGGGCTTTAAAGATAAGAGATTTGAACAAAGTTATATTAGCAAGAAAATTTACAAATGTTTTTTCAAGAAAGCTTTGGATGGTCCAGTGTTCTAATTCGATTCCTCTGGTGCACGTGTACTGCTGCAGCATGGGTTTGAATCCGGCACACTTCACTTTCAGCTAACTCTTTCCCTAATGTTTCTGTTAAAAAGCTTGGATTGCCACTGCTAAGTTGTTTCCTACAATGTCCAAGACCAATAGAAAAAAATACATTGGAAATATCTTTGAAATATAGAGATACATATACTGTGGTGGTGGTGACAGATCTCGTAAAAGTATACATTTGTAGCTTGTAGACATGACATTGAATTTATGTCTGCTGAAACGCAGTGGTGTTTCCCAATTCTGGAGCCAATGAGGCAGATCGATAATGCCTGTCTCATGATAAATGGACCAATTGTCCTCAATGACAGTAATCGCATGTGGTCGGCCTGCCGTTCGGACACTGTTGGGGGGGGTGTTTTTCAGACAACTATTAACACATACATGTGTGGATGATTCTTTAGGAGGTCTCCTATGAAGAAAATCTCTCTGTCGAATTGGTCAAAGGTTTGAAGATAAGTTGACAAATTTATTAACAATGCCAGTTCATGATTAAAACAAAATTGGTTTGTGGAAGCTCAATCAGAGGTTTGGTAAAACCTGTTCTTAAGCAATGACATACAGACTAGGTTTCATTTAGGAGTAAAGGTGAAAGAAGGGACCTGACGAAGAACGAGTAAAGAGTTGCTTTAGATTACATGCAGTAGGTTGGATTACTTTAGGCTGTGCCAAGCAAACATTTTTTAAACCAAAGAGCATGTCATGATGCCAACAAACACTATAATATATTCTAGTCTCATGCCATTAAATGACCTTCACAGTCACAAGATTACCCAAGCTGAGCTTCCTGACAGAGCCAAAGGAGTTGGTCAAATCCAACAGACATGTTATACAGTACCTGGAATCAAATGTAGTTTATATTTCAACCTTATCAACAACAGAACAAACATGCTACATCACAGAGGGCCCAGTCTGGCTATCAGCTGGTAGACTAGCTAGCTACATGGCTGGGTCTCCTCATGCTTGACAGACCTGCACAGCATGACCAGTCATGTTCATAGCATATGGCCTAGGCTGCACCACACCAGGGACAGCAGTAGACAAGCTTGGTCAAAGTTGATTCCCAGCATATGGCAGCAGAGAAGACATCCATATGTCAGCTCAGAAGTAACATACCATATAGGACATAAGGTGCGATGCAACAGTAAAAGTGGTTTTACTGTTTTACCATCTTAGATCATTTCCACTACTATATTAGAAAATTTGAGGAGATTTCTGATAAAAATGTGAACAGTATTACCAATTGTTTGTTTCATGTAAGTGGGATTTATAAAGCAGGCTAGTAAAATTAAACCCTGTTACTCTACTGAGCATTTAGAAAGAAATGGTAAACGCGTGGACTTACTGTGTCTAAATATTATAAAATGTATATCATTGCTCACAGTTGATACTACTTCCAGAATTTAGTATGTTTGCAATAACAGAACATATTTTTTGTATGTATATGCCTCATTTACTAAAGTTGTACATAGCACTCCAGTGAGTGGAATAAATATAGCATGCATTTGCTCTACTAGTAGCTATGCAAGTGAATGAAGTGTGCACAACACACTTTAACAGACAGTGTAAAAAGACAGAGAGTTTAGGCACATTTTCCAATCTTTCTGTGTTCCATATAATGTCTGCAATCCACTCTATGCATGGAAAATAGATCCTGCCTGAATCCTAACACAGATAGTCCTAAGTGTTCTGTCTCTAGAAAAAATGGATACAGTCTCACAGCTCCACTCTGTGTCCCGATGGCCAGAATTTTCTGCACTGGGTCAAAAGCCATAGAAGAGGGTTGGTAGGGGAATCCATGGCGCACAGTCTGGAGAGAAAAAGAACAACCTGCATTAGCTACCTACTAGATCATATTGTACAACCACACAATTATTCACTGTGGTAATTTTGAGCTAACTCATGTGTTGTTATACAGCATTCATTTGTATTTGCCCTGATAAAAAATAATAATGTTCGGTATAAATACATGTCTTCTAGATGTCTAAGTACAGCAGTTTTCATTTATCAACAAGCCAGCTGTTTCGTGTCATGGCCAGCTTTAAGATAGCTTTCCAGTGTCTGGATGGTCTGCCACCTTAACTGCATAATCCAGATGAACTGGATTATTCAGATTTCATTTATGGCCGCCTGGTTGTGGACACTAATCTGAAGATTATATAACTTTGGTTCATCTAGTTTGCTAGCTGGTGGGATGACGCTATGCAAAATGTGTCAGGAATGGGACCGTGTGGGACGATGTCATGTGAATAGGAACACAGATTGTTCTGTGATTTGACAGCTTGCAACATCTTGGATGTTACCACCTATAAAATATATTTTAGCTACAGTGTCCACACCGATGCAATGTCAGCATGCCTGGACAATAACAATCAATACACAATACCTACTGTACTTGCTACTGGCACCTGACGTTAGCTAGGTGTACTAGCTGTACCTAACCTAATAAGATAGATGATTTGAGACATCTGTGCACTTGTGTACTGTACATGACTCGTGCTCAGGGATTCCCAGCAAAAACAAAAAGCGAGTAGCTCACCTTGCAAAGATGAAAATGCTCCGACTGAAGCGTCTCGTGGATCACATCGTTCTGGTTGGGTCCCGGATGTGGAGATGCAGAGGAAGATGAAGAAGCCGTCAATCCGTCCAGCACTTTTCTGATATTGAACTTCAACATTTTCCCCCAATACGGACAAAACACACAAAATAAATCAACGAAGCCACCAGAAATTGGATTGACCGGTAGCTAAAGTACTAGCTTTCAGTTGAAGACGCCACTTGGTCTTGTTCTGGACATCTCGCATGTTCCGGGCAGTGTTGTCACTGCACCATACATAGCTAATCCACAAATATCGTGTGTCACACGAAGGTTAATGCATTCCTTTAGAAAAGATACGTGTATCGACTGGCATTTCTAAAATATAGTCGGAGCCGATCGTAAGGTCTACTTGACAGCAGCTAGCCAGCCTAGCTAACACGGAAACGCAGTGAACTGCAGAGACGAGTCTGCGCAGAAGAGGCAGCAACACGCCGGATGTACACAACATGGACATGACATTAGTAAATTTAGGACAGTGAACATTGACCAAACATTCAGTCTGTGATTGTTTTTTAAACCTATGACAGTTGGAAAACAAATTATGAATCAGTAAATAATAGATTTGTGTAACCTTCCACATTAAGATCCATATAAAATACTTTTATTTTGTCGCAAGGCAAGAATAATTTACATGACTTGTCGATATGCACGACACTAGGAGTAGATTTGCAGATTTGCAGTCGACAATTTCTCATTGTCTAGTATTCTCTACTTGTCATTAACACACACACACATTTGGATCACAAATACTGACATTTTAATTGTTGCGTCCCTTTGGGCAGGTTTCAGACACTGAGCTGCCACATTAATTCTCTTAATCTTTTTTGGTTCTTCAATCTGACAAGTCAACCACTGATGTTCAAAGACATGTCATGGAATAAAAAAGCAAAACAACATTTATGTGAAACACTTTTAACATAATGAAATAGTTATACACCAAGAAATGTATAGAGTGCCTCAAAAATAAAAAATAAAATCCTAAAGCCATATTTTCTGTGCCATTTCTATTGCTCAAGCCCTGTTCTGTATGACAGTGACTGAGTTGGCGTGATAGGTAATAATAAAGAGACAGCACACTTTACCAACATTGCTACGCATCAGTTGCTCTTCCAAAGTTATCTTGAAAAAAGAAAAACGAGAAAAAACATATTGATCATACTGTATATTGGAAATATGAATTTAATCAGAAAATGTTTTGGTTGGATATTAGAGATATGTCAATTGCATGTCTTCTCGGGTCTTATGTTCTCTTTCTCGGTTTCTGCTAAGATGCTGCCTTCTATTACAAACTAAATCCTTCTCTTTCCTATCAGATTTTGGTCCAAATTAACATTATTGCATCATGCAGTTGATGCAGATTTGTTAGCTGCACATTCATGATGCAGATCTCCCATTCCACCAGATCCAAAATGTGCTCGACTGGAGTGAGATCTGTTGACTGTGGAGGCCATTTGAGTACAGTGAAGTCATTGTAATTTTCAAGAAATCATTTTGAGATGATGTTAGCTTTGTGAAATAGTGCGTTATCCTGCTGGAAGTAGCCATTACAACAGGGATGGGCAACTTTGATGATAGAGAGGGTGTAACGATTCCCAATTCCCCTTCCCTGGACACTGCCACGTCCCTATTCCATCCCGCTCAGAACTACAATTCCCATTCATCAGTTCTACTTCCTGTGGACTACAGCTTCCCTAGTCATGCTTCCTCAGAACTACAGTTCCCATACCCGGACTCAATTATCATGATTCACCACACCTGCATACTCCATTTAGTATATAAGCCACACACATCCTTTGCCTCCTTGCGAGGTATTGTAAGTACGATTTCTTTACTGAGCATTCCTTTGTGTATTCTAGTTCTGGTTTGACCTTAGCCTTGTTTCTGAATTACTCTGCCTTTGGATATCCCTAATTGTACTTTAGCCATATATGCTATTCCGTCCTGACCATCTGCCTGTTTGAATTACTCTGCCTGTGGATATCCTAGCTGTACCTTTGCCATTCCTGCTATTACGTTCTGACCCCTGCATTGCCTGTTTGGATTATTCTGCCTGTTCCTATGGACTGTCAAACAGGTCAATAAAT
>JACXGM010027281.1:0-14544 GCA_016801145.1 Umbra pygmaea | reverse complement strand
GAGGCTGAACCACAGCATGTTTAAAACTAGCTGGGACAGTGCCATTCATAAGAGAGCTATTTATTACAGACAAGACGCTAGGACCAATAGTGCCAAACACCTCTTTCAAAAGACGAGAGGGAACAATGTCTGTAGAGGAAAAAGTAGGCTTCATGTGTTCGACTATATCCATCAACGTTGACAGGGCCACAGGCTCAAAACAACGGAGAAAAGCAGGGCATGGAACTAAATCTGAATGGTCTTGATCAGTAGGTGAGATACGAGATCTGATAGTGTCGACCTTGTTGATGAAAAAATTCAAAAATTGTTCTGTGATTTCAAACGTAGCATCAGGACGTACGATGACATGGTGTAGAGCAGTATTTATTGCACTAAACAACATTTTGGGGCTATGTGCATTTTTACTTATGATATCTGAAAAATGCTTTGCTTTAGATGTTTTAACAAGGCATTGGTAGGATGCTAGGTGATCTCTCAGTATCTCATAGGACACTTGCAGTTTATCTTCCATTTCCTCTCTGCTTTCCTACACTCTTGTCGAAGTGCACGAGTCTCACTGTTTAGCCAGGGTTGAGCTTTGACTTTGGGTCGCTTCAGTTTGAAAGGGGCAACGGTATCCAGAATATTTTTAACAGTGGTATTAAACAGAGTAACTAGCTCATCTGTAGATAGAGAAGAGGAGGTTATCTCTGTAGGGCTAGCAAAAGGACAAGCTATGAAAGCATCAGAAAATTGCATAGCAGTGGAAGGAGTTAGTGCTCGGATGTAGCGATCTGGCAAGCAGGGTTTAGGTAATGAACTAGAAAGTAGTGCATTAAAAATCACAGGTTTATGGTCAGATAAACAAGCAACATCTAGCTCAATATTTAAAACAGGAAAACCTAGTGATAAAACAAGATCAAGTGTATGGTCATGTTTATGTGTAGAACCAGTTACAGATTGAGTCAGATTGAATGAATCCACAAGTTGTAGAAACTGGCTAACTAACGGCTTTGATGGACAACAAACATGAATATTAAAATCACCAAGAATTAAAATGTTATCAGAGTTGGGCAAAACAAAGATAGAAACTCCGAAAATTCACTGATAAAATCCTTATTATACTTTACACAAGTGCACAAAGCAGTGGGCAGGATAATTCAATCTTAAAAGCTTGAAGCTCAAAACTAGAGTAATTATCAACCGGCAATAAACAGCTTTTGTAACGATTCTTAAAGATTGTCGCTGAACCTCCGCCCCTGCCTGTGGTTCTGGGAGAACTAAAAAAGTCACAATCACCAGGGGAGAGTTCAGAAAAAGGGCTTAGATCGCCAAGATTCAACCAAGTTTCCGTGGTAAATAAAAAGTCAAAATCCTGTGATAAGAAAAATTCATTTAAAATGAATGTCTTGTTCGAAGGTGATTGCACATTCAACAACGCAATTTTTATCGGGATAGTCTCCACCGACCGCACTGATCCTTTTTGATCAATTGAACAGTTAGGAAAACGGAGATTACCGTAGTTGACTCGGCGTCTTCTGCGGAAATGCGGTCTTGCCAGGAACCGCACAGGGAAGAATTGGTCCGGGAGAACAGGTAGGAGAGCGGTGTGTTGCTGCTCCAACGAGCGACGAGAACTGAATCGGCTTCGCGACAAGTAATCCGCATGTATGGAAGTTGGAGGGCAAGGAGGTGCATAGGGGAAACCATGATGTCTTCGGATCCTTACCAAAAGACCTCCACGTTTGCACCGTCGTCGGTGGCGTTTTTTCCGATACGCGCAACAGAACGGTAACCGGCAAAAGGTTGCTGGTACAGGTAATCTTTTCCGATGATAATATGCATGCTCTTCAGAATGTTTAAAACATGTATTCAGCACTTGAGTCCGTATGTCAAGGAGTAATTGGCGATCATAGATCAGAGTTGAGGAGACAATTTGCGCTGACAAACATAACAACAAAACAAAACAGAACACAGGTAGGGCAGGTAAGCGACGACAGGCCAACAAACACTCTGGCGCCATCTTGCTTCAAATCGGTCATTAAGATATTATCACTGTTGTTATCGGTCATTAAGATATTATCACTGTTGTTATCAGTCATTAAGATATTATCACTGTTGTTATCGGTCATTAAGATATTATCTCTGTTGTCATCGTTATGTTGTTTTGGAGAAGGCTGTCCGGGAGCTATTATAAGATGTTGTGAAAAGTGAGTGGCTGAGGTTTGTAAGTTAATGCGTACGCTCTGTACCCGTATATTAGCTATTCAGTGTCCTTGCCACTGTCGAGAGCACGTAAAGCTATGTAGGTAAATCTGTTGTGTACTCGCCACAGTGGTGTCCTGCAACCATCTACATATGTCAGTCTCCAGATTAGTATTCAATAAAACTACCAACTTTCCATCTGTCATCTACTGCCTATTTGCGTAATCCGTGCAGTTACAAATGTGAAATTAATCAACTCAAAAATATATGGATATAAAAAATTTGATGCCAGGAAACATCTAAATGAATCAACCCAGTGAACTGATACCAATGATTCTGGATGATGGAGAAGACCAACTAGGGTAAGTATCCTATCTGAAGTAAAGCAGTACAGATACATGTGGGTTTACTATTTGACAAGCATCAGGGGACAGTTGCCCTTTTTAACATGTTGTTAATTATTAATAAATGGTTTACAACATAATTAATTAATTAATTAAAAACCATCTATAAACCCAATATAAGGGAGCCTTATTGTAAAGTGTTACCCAGGTGGCCAAACGGTTCATTAGGGCATACTGTATGCAGGTTCACTCTTACCTTGTACCTGACTGATTTATTAGGTCACTATTGGTCAGGATCAGGGCTGCTGACAGGAATCTGTAGGCCCGGGACAAACTCCACATTTTGGGCCCCCCGCTAAAAAAATGACTGTGCAAAAACAAAATTTGGGGCCCCCCTCAGGACTGGGCCCGGGACAACATACCCGGTTGTCCCCCCTGTCAGCTGCCCTGGTCAGGATATCCACTCAGATGGCAGCCTTGGTCTTAACTGGGCACTAATTGAAATGAAAGACTAAAAACCAGCATACACTAGGCCCTCCATACTGTTGGGAATATAAAAAAGATTATGTGAGCGGATGCCAACCAAAATAGATTTATACAATTCTATTCTGTTTTTTTCAAGACTAAATAATTTGGTTATTGGCAGAGGTGGGTAGTAACGAATTACATTTTATTGAGTATATTTTTTCGGTAACTTGTACTTTTTAGAGTATATTTACAGATGGGTACTTTTACTCTTACTCAAGTAAATTTCTAGTGGAAAAACTGTACTTTTACTTTGCTACATTTGGTGGCGTTCCACTGCTACTGTCAAATGGTAATAGTAAGTTAATATGACTTATTCGCAGATCTTGCAAAACATTGGAGAGGCTGCTTCGCGACAGGTGGCTACGCATCATCAATCACCCGCTTATATTTAGCGCGCATTTAGTTGGAAGGTGGTGGCCAAAGCAGAGGAAGATGTGTGCGAGCTATCAGAGGCAGATCACACGTGGCCTCAATTTTAGTCTATGTTTTCACTCCAAGATGTCAAAAAGAATAGTTCATAATCATGATGCATGCTGTGTGCACCAAAACTATCTGACATCTCAACATACAAGAATTCCAGCTCCAACCTGAAAAAACATGTAGCGGTGTCACAATGATGCCTCTATTTGAACACTATTAACAGTAATTTAGTAACTTTGGGCACTTTTCCCTTACTCTAATATTATTTCACACACTGTCCGAGTGTTTTTGCTCATATGCGCTCTTGTGCAAGCAATGACAAATCTTGTGAAACACGTTTACAAACAAACATACATTTTCATATCCTTTTTTCAGAAAACCTACACAAATTGAATAGCCTAAGGTGACGTCTTGCATTTATACACAAATCCGGACAGACACCTCACTAAAGTGTAGAAAATACATACAAACAAAAACGGGATTGTATTTTATTCATACCTAAAGAATGCATATACTTAAAAATATAGGAACCAAGTATGTTTTAAAAGGAAGAGCTCTGATTAGTCCAGCACACCATTCATTAATGAAATATAAGTTCATTTACTGAACCTAAACATAGGATCTTGATAAAAATGATTATTTTTGGCAAATTAACTCTTTATATATATATACATGCAGTCGTATGCAAGATTTTAGGCACCCCTGACAATTTACATGATTTTCATTTGTAAATAATTGGGTGTTTAGATCAGCATTTTCATTTTCATCTATCAAATAACTCAAGGACACAGACATGTTTTGGTAGTGAAATTAGGTTAATTGGATTAACAGAAAATGTGCAATATGCATCAAAACGAAAATAAACGAAAACGAAAAAGAAAAGTAACTAGTAACTAACTACTTGAGTAGTTTTTTAATCGAATACTTTCTTACTCTTACTCGAGTAACTTTTACGGTTGCTACTTTTTACTTTTACTTGAGTAAATATTTCCATAAGTAGATGTACTTTTCCTTGAGTACAGATTTTGGCTACTCTACCCACCTCTGGTTATTGGGGATTATTAGATAGGAGAGTTTGATTTGGGTTGGCTATGACCGGCCTCACACTCCGGTACAATAGGTGGCAGTAAATGCACCTGTCAGATGTTTGCGATCTGCCATTAAACTAGAGAAGAAAGAGAAACAAGAGCAAGTCAGACCAATGAGTCAGACACGTTGGTAGCCATTATTACTGGAATGTGTAACATCATTACCGGAGCTCTTTTGATTATGTCAATGTATATTTCCTTCTGTCTTTTAAACATTTTCTGTTAAGTTGTCGTTGTTAGTAGTGATCAAATTGGATTGCTAATTTGGCCTAGCACTAGCCTGTTCAACATGAGCTACTCGCCTGCTGAAGACGTCTGCCGGACAGAGAAAGAAGTTAAAGTAAAACATAAGAATGTAGAAGCTGTTAAAAAGTAGAAATTGAGGTTTCAATTTCTAATAGAAAAATTATAGTGATCCATGTGGAGTGGGTTTTTCTCTGTCAGAAAGCCTGGTTTCACATAAGACAATACACACACAGGAGTGAAACCCTATGGTAGTTATCAGTGTGGAAGTAGATTTGCTCAAACAGGAACCCTGGTGATCAGTGTGGAAAGACAGTCAGATAATTTGGCTAAACACAGAAGGATACACCACACTGGCATGTAATCTTCCCAGCTGTGATTTCATTGCAGTATTTTTATTGTTTCATTTGAAATGAACAGTGTTGGGTAACAGTGTTACTTTTATGATTACTTTTCAGTTACTTGTTGAGTTAACAAGTTTTGGGAAGTTCCTAATTATGAACTCCATTTACCTGATCATTTTGTTTTTATTAGGGACTTTTTTCCCAAAACTTGTGAACTCAACAAGTAACTGAAAAGTAATCGTAAATGTAACTTCACCCAACACTGGAAATTAATAACGTTTCCTTCTTAGACTATATACAACCTAAATTCCCAAAAAGTTGGGACAGTATGGAAAATGCAAACAAACTCAATTGAAAATTCAAATCAACCTGTAATGTATTGAAAACACATTATTAAAAATAGACATTTATATATATAAATGAATGTCTGTTACGTTCAAGCCCTTGCCAAACCAGTTCACACAATGCTGATCAAGCTTATCACTGCCTGTCACAATGTCTGTAGTATTTGTCCTTGTTCTGTGTCACTTCATGGTGGTTTATCCCCTGTGTTTTGTTTTGGTTGTGTTTCCCGCTCTTTGTGTCACATGATCCCGTCACATGTTTTGTTAGCCTATCAGTTCCGTTGTTTGGTCCACACCTGCACATCCTCCCCTCGTTAGTTGGGTATTTAGTTCTGTGGGTTTGTTTGTTCTGTGTAAATCATTGTTCTTGTCCAGTCCCTTCTTGGTCAAATAAAGTACTTTTGTGAAGACGCGCCTGCCTCCAATCCCTACCCAAACTGTGACATAATGAACTACCTTAACCTGGAGACAGCGTCTTCGGAGCCCATGAGAGTCCTACTCTCAGAGGAGGAGCTGTTTGACTCGGAGGACGAAAAGTGGAACGAGAGAGAGGACGTGCTACAGGCCTGAGCTCTCCTAATGGACAAGATCCAGGGGGCTAGCCCGCTAGGTAGAGCTCCTTGCCTTTCTGTTGAGGTTCCCCAGGTCTCTGCTGCTCTCTCCTGCCCTCCTAGCTCTCCCAAGTCCCAGTCTAGCACTAGCTCCCAGGCTAGCAACCCTGTTAGCTCCCAGGCTAGCAACCCCGTTAGCTCCCAGGCTAGCAACCCTGTTAGCTCCCAGGCTATCAACCCCGTTAGCTCCCAGGCTAGCAACCCCAGGGTTCCAGTTCCTGCCCCTAGGGCCTCAGTTCCTGCCCCTAGGGCCTCAGTTCCTGCCCCTAGGGCCTCAGTTCCTGCTCCTAGGGCTCCAGTCAAGGCCCCTACCCCTACGGTCCAGGGTGTTAGTCCCTATTCTAGGGCTCCCCATCGTAGGGCTAGGGCCCCCTTCCCAAGATGGCCGACCGTCCTCCCAAGATGGCCGACAGTCCCCCCAAGGAAATGTTCGGGGGGGGCTATGTGGGGTGGCGAGGGGAGTCCGCTCCCCCATTTGGCAGCCTTGTCCAGGACGAGGACCTGGAAGGCCTGATCCTAACCCCACCACCAGGGTTTGGGAAGGATCCAGCATCGGTTAAGGGATCAGAACCTCCTGCTCCGTCTCCCGACATCCTGGACTTATTGATGTCCGGACCCCTGCCTCCAGGGCTCCCAGAACCCCTGTTGCCAGGGCTCCCAGACCATCTGCCTGTCCCCGGACCCCCTGCTCGGCCGTCGCTGACGACACCGTCAGGACCCCAGTCGCCGACAACACCGTCAGGACCCCCTGCTCGGCCGTCGCCGCCGTCACGACCCCCTGCTCGGCCGTCGCCGCCGTCAGGACCCCCTGCTCGGCCGTCGCCGTCAGGACCCCCTGCTTGGCCGTCGCCGCCGTCCGGACCCCCTGCTCGGCTGTCGCCGCCGTCCGGACCCCCTGCTTGGCCGTCGCTGCCATTCCTGCCACCAGGACTCCCGGACCCCCTGCCGCCGGGGCCCACTGTTTCGCCTGTCCCCTGGCCCTTTGGACTGCCTGTCCCCTGGCCCTTTGGACTGCCTGTCCCCTGGCCCTTTGGACTGCCTGTCCCCGGGCCCTTTGGAATGCCTGTCCCCCCTGCCGCCCGGCCGCCCCCTGTGTCCCTTGCTGCCCTGGCTTTTCTGCACTCCCCTGCCCTCCACCTCTGGAGTCTCTGTTTGCCTGTTTTCATGTTAGGTTGTTTTGTGTTTGTGGAGTTGTCGCGCCAGGTGTCGCTCCTTAGGTGGGGGATTCTGTCACAATGTCTGTGGTATTTGTCCTTGTTCTGTGTCACTTCAGGGTGGTTTATCCCCTATGTGTTTTGTTTTGGTTGTGTTTCCCGTTCTTTGTGTCACATGATCCCGTCACATGTTTTGGTTAGCCTATCAGTTCCGTTGTTTGGTCCACACCTGCACATCCTCCCCTCGTTAGTTGGGTATTTAGTTCTGTGGGTTTGTTTGTTCTGTGTAGTTCATTGTTCTTGTCCCTTCTTGGTCAAATAAAGTACTTTTGTGAAGACGCGCCTGCCTCCAATCCCTACCCAAACTGTGACACTGCCAGGTCAATGTCTCTGTATTTGGCAGTATACAGATTTTGTCAATCGGATGTCTCTGGTGACATTCCCACGCTGGCGCACCAGTAGTGATCCTTTTACGTCAACTAGGAAGCATTGGTTTACCTGAGCTGAAGAGAGGAGCAAACCTTGCGAAGGATGGAGTTGGCTAACATTACTTTCACGATCAGAGCTCGGAACAGGGGAGAACCCAGAAGCAGAGATGGACACCAGTAAGGAAATAAAGATATGGACGTTTATTTGTACAGTTGGATTAGTTGATGGTTGGTTACGGAACGGTATGGGAACACGAGTTTACTCAATGCTTTGTGCTTAATTCAATTAGCACCGCAACTATGTGTGCATTATAAACAAGTGTACATTATATACATCATTTATTACAGTAAACTGAATATCTGCATGCTATAAGATGGTACATGAGTGCACATTATGAGCTAAAATACGGTAAATACATGAAGAAACATTTTTGTACAAATAGCTATCAACCCGAAATCATTCAAGTATCTTACATAGTTTACATTAAAGCATACATAATGAGAATAAAATGGGTATTCATCAGCCACGGTCGGTGGATCTTAATTGGGGAGGACGGGCTCGTATTACGCTCCGGACCGGAGTGAATGGAATGGTGCGCAATACACAAAACCCAGTGTTTTTTGTTTTGCACACTGGGTTTTGTGCGTTGCGCACCATTCCATTCACTCCGGTCCCGAGCATAATACGAGCCTGTCCTCCCCAATTAAGATCCACCGACCGCGGCTGTTATTCATAGATGTAGTATATTGGTATGGCATAGGTCACAGGTGGCCAACCAGTTCAACAGGGCCTAGTCTATGCAGGTGTTCACTCTTACCTTGTACCAGACAGACTGATTAGATCACGAATTGGTTAGAATCGCCCCTGGTAGTCTAGATCTGAATTGGGCACTATTTGAAAAACAAATACCAAAAACCAGCAGAAACTAGGCCCTCCATACAACTACTTTAAAAAAAGTGACGTCTGTATCATCATGTAAGGAACAACACATGAATCCAGACTAAATGACTAAATGACTATGACAAATATAGACTTACAAAATTCAATAAAATTATTGCAGAATTTGGAAAAATCTAATTTGTTAACTCATGGGGGATCAACATGTCATCTGTTTTTGTTGGTTCCATTGCAAAATTAATAAAAACAGTGTTTCTAACATGTTGGTATTTTGAGTTTCTATTATTTTGGTATTTTGAGATTATATTTTTTGTACATTTTTAAAAGTATTGTTTTTGCATTGCCAGGCATGGGTGCAGTAAGTTTGGAGCCCACTGTACATGAAATGGTGTTACGTCTGTATGTTTTTGCTGCCAGTAAGGAATGTATAAGAGTTTGCCCTATTATGCGTAACCTCTCTTTCCTGAGAGAGATTTCCTGAGATTTGATTGGCTAAATCCTTCAAACAAATAATTACTCTCCCACTGCCTATCCCGGTGTCATAAAGTCTAAATTCCTAAGACTAGTCAGGATGAAACTCTTTTCTTCAACTCTAACTCACTAATCGTACTCCTGACTCCGGTGCCATGAAGTCTACTCTTCTTTGTCCAAAGTGACCCTCTCGACCTATGCTGACCACAGATTAACTGACATCTGACCCAAAGCACATTCATGGCCTTTTCCTATCTTAACTAAATGGCCAGATGTTTACGAAACGCCTAAGGCCAACTGACCAACCCCTATCTAAACAGTCTGTTTCTTTCATTCCCTAAGACAAGAGTAACAGAAGGTTTTTTGCATTTTGGTTATTAACCATTCAGTATCTGCATTTACACATACTTATTTGTAATTATAATGACATTATATTATCCTACAGGTTTAATCCCATTCAAAAAGTCCAAACATGACATTCACAACTGTGACACATTTCCAGATATTGTTAAATGAAAAGACATTCCATTTACTTTTTAGAATACCAATTAAATATTTCTATAATAGTTATTTCTTGCATGTATTACTGTTTACTGTAAAAAAAACACTACACCCGTCGCCTGAAAGAGCGGATGAGTTTGATGGGTCTAGGCTGACTCAGTTGAAACTTGCCCAGTTGGAACTAGAGTCTAGAGAACGGGAACAGAAACGGCAACTCGATTTTGAGCTAGAGGTGAAGATGAGAGAGATAGAGGCCGACAAGGAAGCAAGAATTAGGATTCGTCAACTAGAATTGGAGGCGGGAGTGGGGGGGTGGCGCCCCCTGCCCATCAGCCTTTTGAGGTGAGCAGAAATATTGCTATGGTCCCCCCATTCCGTGACTCTGAGGTGGATTTGTATTTCTCAGCCTTTGAGCGAGTGGCGGCTGCCATGCATTGGCCGCCGGAAGTATAGCCTCAGCTCTTACAATGTAAATTGTCTGGGAAAGCCCAGGAGGTCGTTGCGGCTCTCTCCCTTAGGGATAGTTCACAGTATGAAGTGGTTAAGGCCATGGTGCTGAGGCCATACGAGTTAGTGCCTGAAGCGTATAGGCAGCGCTTTAGGAATCATAAAAAGGACCCTGACAGAACATTCGGGGAATTCGCCAGAGACAAGGAATCATTGTTTGATTGCTGGTGTTCAGCCACCAAGGTTTCTACATATGCCGATGTTAGGGAACTAATACTGTTGGAGGATTTTAAAAACCATCTGCCTGACAAAATGGTAGTGTATCTACATGAACAGAAGGTGGCGACGTTGGCTCAGGCAGCCGTATTGGTGGATGAATACTCTTTAACCCATAGAACAGTATTTACTGCGCCGCGGTCTAAGACTAGAGCGGGGACCCAATCAGTGCTTCGGTCTGCTCATCCTGCTGTCTACATTAAGGCAGCCCGTTAATGTTTCTAATGCCATCGGGTTGGCCATGTAATCGCTGACTGTCCAACCTTGAGAAACAAACCGAGGCCACCCTCGTCCTCCACCGCTAAACCAAAAGGTGTTGGCTTTGTTCACTCCAAAAACCCAGATCCTAACTATGCTCCATTTATTTCCACCGGTTGGGTTTCCCTGACGGAAGGAAACTCAAACCAGCAGCCTATTACAGTTTTGAGAGACACAGGTACAGCACAGTCAATCATCCTAGCAGATGCATTGCCCTGGTCCATTGAGTCGTATTTTGGGTCACACATCCTGTTACAAGGTATCGATATGGGAACAATTTCTGTGCCATTACATTGGGTTCATCTGTCGTCAGACATCATATCTGGCCGCGTTCGTGTGGGAGTAGTGGCTACTCTGCCTGTTGAAGGCATCACATTATTGCTAGGAAACGATATAGCCGGAGGAAGGGTAATCCCGATAATGGAGGTGTTAGATGAGCCTAGCTCAGAGCACTCAGAGGTAGAGTACGTAAAGGAGTTTCCATTCGTGTTTCCGGCTTGTGCGGTCCCCCGCTCACAAACCCGTAAAGGGGGGGAGATAATAAATTTGTCCCAGTTGTTCAGCCCCGCTAGTAAGTAGCCAGGTACGGTGGAAACAGTTCCTAACATGAGTTCTCAGAACAGTGACTTGTTAAGAGACGTTTTAGTTGACGTCACCTATGAGACAGTGATAAAAGGTCAGCAGGAGGATGTAAGCCTAAATAACTGTTTTGCCTCTGTTGTTCCACCTGAAGAAGCCAGATCAAGGGTAACCGCCTTCTTCCTAGAGAAGGGACTTCTAATGAGGAAATGGACAGTACCCAGTGGGGATAGCGAATGGGGAGCAGTGTACCAAGTAGTGATTCCTACCTCATTGCGCCAGCAGGTGTTGTCACTGGCGCATGACTATGCGTGTTCTGGTCATTTGGGAATCACCAAGACCTACAACCGAGTCCTCCGCCACTTTTTCTGGCCAGGCTTAAAAGCAGATGTCAGGGATTTTTGTAGGACTTGTCACACATGTCAAGTGACTGGGAAGCTGAACCAGGTCATTCCCCCTGCTCCTCTCTACCCTATTCCTGTAATTGGAAAGCCCTTTGAGCGCGTAATAATTGATTGTGTTGGTCCATTGCCAAGAACTAAGTCAGGTAATCAGTATTTACTAACGATCATGTGTAGTGCCAAAAGATACCCAGAGGCGATTCCTCTTCGTAACATCAACACTAAAGGTGTGGTTAAAGCCCTAATTAAATTATTTTCCACTTTCGGTTTGCCAAAGGTACTACAGACAGACCAGGGCACAAATTTCATGTCTAAGCTATTTTCCAATGTGTTACGTACACTGTCTATCTCCCACCAGGTTTCAAGCGCCTACCATCCGGAAAGTCAAGGCGCTTTGGAACGCTGGTATCAGACACTGAAGGGGATGTTACGCAAGTATTGTTTGGATACCAGGTCAGACTGGGATGAGGGGGTACCTTATTTGTTGTTTGCTGTTAGGGAGACTGTACAGGAATCCCTCTGATTTAGTCCAGCTGACTTAGTATTTGGCCACACGGTTCGGGGTCCATTGAAAGTAGTAAAGGACCAGATACTGTCACCTAGTTCACACAGCTGTAAGAAAAATGTTTTGGATTACGTCTGCCAAATGCGTGAGAAGCTACATAAGGCGTGTGATTTGGCACAGAAATCTCTTGTGTCCTCGCAGAGGCGCATGAAGACATTCTTCGATAAAAAAGCTGTTGTTCGTGGGTTCCTACCAGGGGATAGAGTGCTAGTACTGTTGCAAATCCCTGGCTCGTCCTTGTCTGCCCATTTTTCAGGTCCATATGGGATCGGAAGGAAACTAAGTGATACAGACTACGTCATCACGACTCCAGACCGGAGGCGCACGTCCAGAGTGTGTCATGCTTAAAGCCTATCAGGTACGAGATACCCCCACTGACCCCTCTGATAGATTGGTCCAGCCCATTGTTTCTTGTGCGGCAGTGGTGCTGATGCCTGACCTAGACGGGGACGATGAGGATGGGTTGATACTACGGAATACCCTACAACAGTGTGAAAGACTGTGTAATTCTGATATGCTGAGAAAAATGCCTTCCCTGCTGGATCACTTAGAGGGTGAACAGGCTAACCTTGGTAAACCTAATAAATGGATTTTCAAGTATCTTTCAGGACAGTCCTGGGCAGACATCTCTACTGGAACATGACATTGATGTAGGAGGAGCTGCTCCTATCAAACAACACCCTTATCATGTGGACATAGCAAACAGGACTCTCATGAAAAAGGAGGTAGCGTATTTATTGCAATATGACATGGCCAGGCCCAGCACAAGTCCGTGGAGCTCACCTTGTATCTTGATTCCCAAGCCTGACGGGACGTCCAGATTTTGCACAGATTACAGAAGAGTAAATGCTGTAACTGTACCGGATTCATTCCCGCTACCTAGGATTGATGATTGTGTAGACACCATCAGGGCTGCGGCCTACGTAAGCAAATTAGATTTACTAAAAGGGTATTGGCAGGTGCCTCTGACCCCTCGAGCCTCTGAAATATCTGCGTTTGTTACCCCTGATGACTTCTTACAGTATACAGTGATGCCATTTGGTATGCGTAATGCTCCTGCTACATTCCAACGTTTAATAAACATTGTGTTATCTGACGTACCCAACTGTACAGCCTACCTAGATGATGTTGTCATATATTCTTCCTCATGGTCGGACCATATGTCCACATTGACCACTGTTTTCCAGAGACTGGAGGGGGCTTCGTTGACACTGAACCTTGCTAAATGTGAGTTTGGCAGGGCTACTCTTACCTACTTGGGAAAACGGGTGGGGCATGGGCAGGTGCGTCCCGTGGAGGAAAAAGTGGCTGCGATCACCACTTTCCCTGCCCTGATGACCAGACGCGAGTTGCGCCGGTTTTCTGGGAATGGCAGGTTACTATCATTCATTCTGCAAAAATTTCTCCTCTGTTGTTGCCCCGCTAACCAATCTTCTAAGCCCCAAGGTAGCATTTGTTTGGGATGGCAGGTGTCAGTATGCTTTCGAGGCCATCAAAGCACTCTTGTGTAGCTCCCCCGTGCTGGCTGGCCCTAACTTCAGCAAACCTTTTAAGTTGGAGGTTGATGCTAGCTCTGTGGGTGCCGGGGCCGTGTTACTGCAGGAAGACATGGCCGGGATTGACCATCCGGTCTGTTACTTCTCTAGGAAGTTCAATGCGTGCCAGGCTCGCTACTCAACTATTGAACAAGAGACCCTTGCATTACTCATGGCACTGCAGTACTTCGAGGTATATGTGGGTTCCAGTGTACTGCCGGTGGCTGTGTTTACGGATCATGACCCATTGACATTTCTGGGGCGGCTGTATAATCATAACCAGCGCCTTATGCGCTGGGCGCTGATTGCCCAGTCTTACAATCTGGTGATTAGACATAGGAAGGGCTCGGAAAATGTGTTCGCTGATGCCCTTTCCAGGGGTTATGGGCCCTGAGCCTAGTGTTTTTTTTTTCCGTTTCTTAGGCGTTCTGTAAATTGTACGGCAGTTCTGTACTGGAGTCGCAAACCTTGGGTTTGCAGGTTTTTTTGGTGGGTGTGTTACGTCCGTATGTTTTTGCTGCCAGTAAGGAATTGTATAAGAGTTTGCCCTATTATGCGTAACCTCTCTTTCCCACTCTATGGAAGTCTCTCTCTCTTTCCCACTCTATGGCAGTATCTCTCTCTCTACTCGCAGGTGCAGCTCGTTGGTGGGTTGGCTGATTGGAGCTGATTGAGAAGCTGCTGGAGCCGACACATAAAAAGAGCAGGTGGACTGGAGAAGTGAGGGGGTGATTATTGTGGTGGGTAGTGAGGCGCAGAGGGATAAGCTGTTGAAGCTGGAGGTGTTGAATGGGGGTAAGGTGAAGTGTATGGTGCCAGGGAGTGCGGGGAAGGTGAGAGGGGTGGTCACGGGTGTCCCGGAAGATATATCTATGGAGGAGTTTGTGGAGGTGGTGTCGGGAGGGGATGTGGTGGGAGCGAGACG
>JACXGM010027280.1:0-14545 GCA_016801145.1 Umbra pygmaea | reverse complement strand
GGAGCAGATTCTTCAGGCGCGTCTAACATAAAAATTACCGCTTTCAGAGACGTTGCTCACATCACATCTACGTCATCACGCTCAGCTGAGGCTGCGCAGTATGCTCGGCTATCATTTTAAAAAGTTGTTCAATTGGGCTTCAAGCGCTCTCCGTTGAAATGAATGAGATCGTTCCATCCTGTTATTAATACATCCATGGGTATAGTGCGTCGTGCACATAAATCGAGTCTACAGTCTGTCGTTGGTGCCTGACCTCCAGTAAGTAGTTCAAACAAAGGATATTTTAGACATTTGTTTACTTCTACCACAGTACAAAACCCATTTATAAAACACATTAACATTATTAACAGTAGTCTTCGTTTTCGTCACTAGCTACTGTAACATCAACCAGTGTTTTCAGAGATGCGAGTCAATGAGAGAAGCTACTGTAGGTGACAGTGTTCATGTCTGTCTACAGTCTGACAGCACTTGTGCCAATATTTGATAGCAAAGATGATTAATACACCACAGAAACAAAGCGTGTGTAGCCAGCCAGCCTGGTAGAAAAATGCCTAGATATCATTTTAAAGTAGGCCTACATATATATATGTATATATATATATATATAGACTAGAATATAAAATATGAATAAAAAAAATAGGGATAATGAATATGTTTCATAATGATGTCATTATGACAGGTAACAGAGGGCACACAGACATCAGAGAACATAGACTGGCAGAGACAGGGAATCTCAGGTAAGTTTTAGTCATTAGCAACGTTAAGAAAGGTTCCCTCTTTTTAAGACTTGTAAAATAGGGACGTAATTGGACAATTTCATGGATGCCCCACTCTCAAACTAAACTGGTGACTGAAACAAGATTTTTTTGAAGTCAGTGGCATTGCTGTCATGAGTTATTGTGTAGTTTTGGGTACTGGTAGTAAGATAAATTTAATACTGAGACCAACTTTGTGATTGCTTTCAGTGGAGATTCTTTTAGATGAGATCGCACCATGCACATTGTATTTACACAAATTGACCCATATACATACGGTACCATTGGTATTGCTGGTTGTAAATATGAATACCTGCATATATACTGGACTGATAAGAAACAAGGCTATATCTGTTTTTTTCATATTATAATGTAGGATGTGTTAAAGTTCTACTTTTGATGTCCCCTTCAAAATTGGCTCTTAAAGGGCAACTCCAGTGCAAAATGAACCTAGGGGTTAATAACACATTGCTACCGAGTCGACCATTCTCTGGGATATGTTTTCATGCTAATCGAATTAGACCTGCACGATAAATCGTTATGAAATTGCGATCTCGATTTACCCTCTTTTCCCGATTTAATTTTAAGTTACTTTTTTCTGCACAGACTTGTTCAAGGAGTTAAGATTGGCACAAATTAAGTAAAAATAAATTGCTATTATAGACCACTAACAAGGCTCAAAACAACAGACCATGGGAGCAGAGCCGGCGCTAGCTATGGGCAAGACTTGTTCGCCTTGCAACACTAACTAGGTTTTCCTCTTTAAAAGAATAGCGCTTGTAATTTACAATAATCCGTTTTAATTCATTGCATAGGTAGTGTGTTCATGTGTTTCTAAAATTAATCTACTGTTGGATAAAACAGACTAGTGAATTTGACAATATATTCATTCAAATTGTGTGTACAACGTATTTGGTAATGTATTTAATAAAATTGTTATTAAATACATGAACTTATAATTTCTTTGCTATCATATAGTTTTATTCTTTCTTTACACAGAATACAATTGCATTTGGTTACAAATTACTAGCCTTATAAAGCAATAAAACGATAACGATATGTCTCGTGATAGACACAATCGATATCAATAAAAAATGCGGTTGATAAAACGTTAGATCATTTCATTTTCTTCGTTGGAAGAAACAAGAGGTTGCAAAGCAAGTTTGGTTGCATGAACAAAGGCACTCGCTCTCTGGTAACCTAGCAACATAACAAGTGACACGCTAATAGCCAATCATTTAACAGTATCAAGTTTGGTTGCCCAATATTGTTGTCTCGTGAGTCATGTTAGATTCTTCAGTAACTGAAACTGAAACTGATAAGTGGAAAATTAGTGCCGCAGCGAGCAAGGAAATTGTTGATAAAACGGGAAAAGTCAGCTCGTCAGGATGGCAGTTTTTGGTTTTTTAAAGTCTGACCGTAGTCAGATTAATCAATCAATCAAATTTATTTATAAAGCCCTTTTTACAACAGCAGTTGTCACAAAGTGCTTTGACAGACACCCGGCCCGAGACCTCCAAAAGCAAGCAACACAAGTGATGCACAGTGGCTAGGAAAAACTCCCTAGTAGGAGGGATCTGGGAAGAAACCTAGAGAGAGACCGGACTCAAGGGGGTGGCCAGTCCTCTTCTGGCTGTACCGGGTGGGGGATCTGAAGGTACACAGCCCATTGTAATAAGGTCAATCAGTGTTCAATTATTGTCCAGCAATGAAGATATGATTTGTGGACTGTGACTATAGTCTTTATGTAGCATCAATACAGTTCGGTGGTCTTGCGAAGGAAGACCGTGAAGCCGCCTGGAGATGAAAGCTGGCGTCAATGTCGTTAGCAAATTATGCAAAACCGTCGTCCCCACCAGTGGAGTGAGCTTTACGGTAGAATCTTAACTCCATTACACTGGCATAATAGTGTAGGCCAGTTTGCAAGGCGAACGATTCTTGCCCATAGCTAGCGCCAGCTCTGCTCCCATGGTCCGTTGTTTCCGGAAGAAAGCAGTGAGCGCATTATATAGAAGCACTGAATGCAAGAGAGACTAGGCCACTACTTCCACTGGATACACAGTAAAAAGATGGCGGATTATTCAACTGACGATCCCTGTCTGTGTGATGGATTTCCTTATTTTTTAGAGCCGGAATATACGGACGAGTTACAGGAGCTCCATGCAAGGGGTATAAGAGAGAGCTAGCGGTTCTCAATGCCGCAACACAGCCTCATACTTCGGGAAACTGGTGGTATACCTGCGGACATTGTGAAGCTATGGACACTGAACAGGAGTGAATGTGCTGCACAAGGTGTGACCTGCATTGCGACACCGGCAAGAGATGGAGTGTTTTGTACAGTCTGAAGATTTCCCCTCTTTGATAACCGGGTTCTACTTTTTTCCATGTTCTTAAAATAAATTGTAAGCTGCGACCCATACCGGAGGGATCAGATCAAGAATTATCTACCGAGTAAGTACACTAGACAAGTTGTTTTACGTTGATTATTTGATATATTGAGCAAATTGTGTTTGGGTCGACTGGTCGAGACTGTTTTGCCAGATGGCGCCTGTATAGCGTACGGTCTTTTAAACTATATTTGTTATAAACTGTCTGTACACTTACAATGTTCGCAATGCTTCGGTTTGCATGTAGTGACCCTCCTTATCCTACCATGTAAGTGTGGAGCGATTTGGCGTCTTATAAAATAGCGTTTTATTTTTATTTCAACTATGCCCTCACAACTAGCGTTGTAAGGTAATTATCAGTTCGCAATAAAACTGTCCGTATCGATTAGCATGTCAACATATCCCTAAGAATGGTCGACTCGTTACCTATGTGTTATTGACACCTAGGTTCATTTTGCGCCAGAGTTGTCCTTTAAGTCTACACTATGTAGTTTTTGGCCGCTAGTGATCTCTCAATCAAAACAATAGCAAAAGATGTACTTGGATGACGTCGGGAAGTAGCATGGGATCATGGGTTTTGTTATTGTCGTCAATGACAACATTTCAATCTAGCGTCTCAGGCAGAAAAAAATGTTCACTGACTAAGTAATGTATTGTTCAAAATATTATAACTTTATTAACGTTATGTTTGGTGGTTCCCTGGAACTCAGAGCAACTAGAGCAGTCAAAGGTTATATGACGCCATTGATGGAAGACAAAATGAAATGTCCCGTGTCTTCGAATTATATTACAAATTTCTCTGGGTTTGACAGTTGGTGGAAATATTTAGGATAATGTAAGTACACAATAACAATTATATATAATATAGGTATAGTGATGTTTGCTTTTTTAATGCAAAGTATGTCTTTTGTTATGTTTTGGAAAACTACATATTGTACCTTTAACATTTAGGCACTCATGTATGGTAAGCCTGGGAACATGTATAGACAATACACCAGATTTCACAGGAGGCGTTATTTCTTCCTCTCTTCTCCAGAGCTAGTTACGTGTAAGTTGTTACTGTGAATTTGGTGTTTACATTTACATTTAATAGTTCGTGTCACAGTCAGTTTCACAATGTGTGAAAGTACCTTACCTATGTCATTTTGTGAATGTGAAGTTTATTGACAATTATTTTCATGTTTGCTTTAGTTTACACAGTGTCTAGAATAGATGACTTCAGTGATTAAAGGAAATTGCACCCTTTAGAGACACTCTGGCCTTTTTTAAGACAACAAAGGCCTGCTACAATCATTTCAATTAATAATTTTGTACATTAGCATATCAATGGGTTGTTTTAAGGAGCTGCAATATCAAATAAAACTAAGTTGTTTGAATGGTTACCTGTGAAGATTATTTAAAGTGTACTTTATCTCACAACACCCAGCTAAGACCAGGTAAAACCAGCTAAGACCAACAATAACCAGCTATGACCAACAATGACCATCTAAGACCAGCTAAAACCAGCTAAGACCAACAATGACCAGCTATGACCAACAATGACCATCTAAGACCAGCTAAAACCAGCTAAGACCAACTAGGACCAGCTAAGACCAACTATGACCAGCTAAGACCAGCCTGACCAGCTAAAACCAGCTAAGACCAGCAATGACCAGCTAAGACCAACAATGGCCAGCTAAGACCACCAATGACCAGCTAAAACCAGCTAAGATCAACAATGATCAGCTAAGACCAACAATGACCAGCTAAGACCAGCCTGACCAGCTAAGACCAGCTAAGACCAGCCTTACCAGCTAAGACCAGCAATGACCAGCTAAGACCAACAATGACCAGCTAAGACCAACAATGACCAGCTAAAACCAGCTAAGATCAACAATGACCAGCTATGACCAACAATGACCATCTAAGACCAGCTAAGACCAACTATGACCAGCTAAGACCAACTATGACCAGCTAAGACCAACTATGACCAGCTAAGACCAACTATGACCTACAGTGACCAGCTAAGACCAGCCTGACCAGCTAAAACCAGCTAGAAAAATGTTCAAAACCCCTCTAAAACCAGCCTGGAAACCAGCTATGACCAGGCTGGGAGACCAGCCAAAACCAGCCTGACCATCTTAGGCTGGTTTAAGCTGGATTTTTCAGCAGGGACACCAGGGTTAACACCCCTACTCTTACGATTAGTACCATGGGATCTTCAGTGACCACAGAGTCAGCACACCCGTTTAACCTCTCATTCGAAAGACAACAACCTATGCAGGGCAGATGTCCCCATCATTTCCCTGGGACATTGGATCTTTAGACCAGAGGGAAGAGTGCCCCTACTGGTCCTCCAAAACCACTTTCAGCAGCATTGGTCTCCTATCCAGAAATTAACCTGGGCCGGCCCTGCTTAACATTATGCCTCACCACCATGTAGAACTGTGAAATTCATGGTTCCGCCAGGTTCTAGATGCATCTCGATTAACCCTCTGCCATTCTGAAACTTTTCACAAGTTCTTTGCAGACTGACATCCTCGTCTGGAAGCTCGTTTTGGCAGTGCGGTTGAGTCGTCGTTAAAATTGCCCAGTCTGGGATTGGTTGCATGGAGTGATGTCACATTGTGGTAAACATGTTTTTCTTTTACTCTGGATGGCTTGCAGCGGGACTTACAAATGTATTTCACATTCAAATGGATTTAAGGTATTTAAAACCATAAGAATAATTGTGGATTAAGTTGTAAAACCCATTTGTTTTTCACATCTTCAAGTTCGTATACTGTAACTTGTACTGTACAGTAGTTGTTGAGGATGCAGACCAAGAATGGCTAACTGAAACCACGTGTGGACTGATTCAACAGAAAATAATGAAATAGACTCTTCAAACCTGGGATAGTAACAGATTTTATTAATATACATTTACTGTATAGCCACGTGTTATGGGCAACCTCTAGTTAGTGTTGTATTTGTTTACATAAACTAATTAATTATCTAGCTGCAATTTAGTTTTAGCTAGCAACTGTAATCCTACTGTTTTTGGTTGTCAATTTTAAAATGTGCCCAGCACCTTGTTGTAGTTCCATATACGTATAAATATCTTGATTGTAGTGGCTATGAATGGATTATATTGGTGCAGTCATGTTCTTGTTAACATATAGTTGAAATTAGCCTACATAATTTGAGCTGCACTAAGCTTACACCTTGAAATCTATGTACTACATTTATCTGTGGCTTTTATTTTCAGAACTATACACACCAAGCTGCCTACATTAAGTTAAATGTTTGTCAAATTATAGCATTTATACTTTTCAGATGTAATTCCTGAACTTTCTGCCTCAGAAGTAGCTGGATGCTCAAATGATGAAGCCACAGATCTAACTAGCCTTAAACACTCAGGGTCCATAAACACTCCTGCTTTCTCTGAGCCACCAACTGTCCATTCCATACAACTTTTGTGGTAAAGCTATATTATTTCAGTAATTCAGCAGACAACCCTGACCAATGTACAGTATAGTCAGTGTATGCATATCCCATGTGAAAATCAAACCCCCAAGATTTTACCTGGGATACTCCAGAACATTAAGGATGTTAAATATATAAATTCTGTCTATATATATATATTTAATAATTAATATTCTTACCCAATGCCTTTAAATGTACACTAGCCTTTTTTGGGTAATAGGTCAAACCAACCTATTCTCACTGGGTTCTTTTAAGTTTATTGTGAACTCTGTACCTTGCCATTCCTGTCCAGTACACAATATTACTTCTGTCCATATATGTTCCGGGGAAAAACAAAACACACTGTGAGCAGATACAGCAAGTACCTGAACGTCTTGAGGGAGACAGATGCCACTTAATGGTGAACACTTGAGGCCCAGAATTTGAAAAATATCACCTATATATAGATGAGGCAGGAGCCCTTGCAGCAGAGATGTCCCAGACTGCCTTTTGTAATTGTGACAAACTTGGTCAACAGAATATGCAATATTCATCACCAGCTGCCACATGTCACCAGACTAAACTGGCTTACTGTGTGGAAAGCATGAATGTTTATTTTATGTATTTACAATCCCGCTGTACCAACAGCTTTGTGACGGCTTATTACTATTCATTTAATTAAACCTAAGACTAAACACTATTGCTTCTACACTCATTTAAAACCTTAAACTCACTCACTCATTTTAATAATTTGCTGGATGATGAAGATAAATTTGGTTAATCAGAATTAGTGTTGGATAGTCTAAAGTACAGTAACTTTCCAGGAACAGGATTCCAGTGCTTTACACAAGGTCTGGCTGGGGATACTCCAGCAGGTCTTTGGGAAGCACTGTATAGGGTATTCATAGGGTAAACATATTTAGCTGTAACACAGGCAGAGACAACTCTGTCGAAGCCAGTTCCATTCCATTTTTTCATTGCAACTCTCTAATCTGGGACTTCTTAAGACTTGATACTCCTGGTGGTTGCAATTCATGATAAGGTAGAAAAAAAATCAGCTCCGGTCCTTGTAGGGACAAGGTGCATTCACATGGGAGATGGTGTCAGCTGCACCCCAAGCAAAGTTACAGCGCAATGCATCATTGTAGAAAATATGATACAAACCTGTTCCCCCTCGACTTCGGTTCATAGAACATTATGATGACAATATGTAATCCAACTGGTTCAAAACGAGCTCTGAATTGGTTATCCGTCATCCTATTTAATGTCCGGTAACCAGAGAAAAAAACATACAGTTAAAATACGAACCACATACTGTAGACCAGTGTTTCTCAAACTTTTTCTGCCATTCCCCACATTGGAGGTAGGAAAGGGTTCCGAGCCCCACTTATAACAGCATTAACTTTGAAATTGAGAAAATAAAAGGTATATTATATTATCTTTTTGCATGAAATAAGATTATGTTTATAATAAATAATAATAATAATGCAGTGTTTGCATTTTGCCCTTGATAACATCAGATTTAGAAATTAAGAAAATAAAATTGTGGACTAGTTGTGCTTTGCTTCATTTTGTCACTTTGCAAACTGCATGCAAGAAGAACAAACAAAATTGACAAAAAATGAATAACCTTGTTCACTATTTTAGTGGCCACAATGAGCCTGTTTTGCAGTACTTTTTTTTCAAAACGAAGTTGTATGCTTGAAACTGCCACTCTCAAATCATGCTCAATGTTAAGATGAGATCTGTATTTTGTTTTCAGTGAAGCAAGAGCAGAAAATCCCATCTCACAGACATAAGATGTAGCAAAGGGAAAAAAAATGGTCAGATTCCTCTGTCCAAGCCAGAATCTCAGTGTCTGACCTGGAAACCTCAGCGAGTGGAGTCGATTCTCAATCAATTCTCAAGAATTGCTCCGCTTCTGCAGAGGATTATTGCGTTTGAACCAATCATATCTGATCATAACCAATCAAAGCATGGTGGAAGAAATGCCTCCTCTCACATAACTTCATCTGCACATATCACTGTTGGACAGTGTTACCTAAAACAAGTAATTTTTCAACATTGGTATTGTTTTATTTTTGAAATAACGATAATTGTCTCATCCAGTTGTTTTGAGGAGACACTGCCTCCCTTGCCAGCCTAATTCGCATACTAGCTTTGATTATGATGGAAAAGGTTTAAAAATTGTGCTTGGCTTATTTTATCCTGCCATCGAGACACAGAATGCCCATATGGCTCGCGAGCGATTATTGTTTCATCCAGTTGTTTTGAGGAGACTCGGCCTCCCTTGCCAGCCTACATTCGCATACGAGCTTTGATTATGATGGAAAAGTTTAAAAAATTGTGCTTGGCTTATTTTATCCTGCCATCGAGACACAGAATGCCCATATGGCTCGCGAGCAATTATTGTTTCATCCAGTTGTTTTGAGGAGACTCGGCCTCCCTTGCCAGCCTACATTCGCATACTAGCTTTGATTATGATGGAAAAGTTTAAAAAATTGTGCTTGGCTTATTTTATCCTGCCATCGAGACACAGAATGCCCATTTGGCTCGCGAGCATTTTGTACAGCTATGCTCACGAGCCTAGAGGTTTCCCAACCGCTGTTGTAAGCAGACAGTTTGGTCACATTATGAATATGGAATTACTGATATAAACGTATTGTATTAAAGTTTTACAATGAGAAGAATAACTACAACAAAATGAAAAAAATTGAGTATGTCAGAATGAGCCACCCATAGCAACGCGTCATGGCAATGGCACTGACACGTAAAAAATGAACGTGAATTTTCCGACTTTTGAGCACATTGTTACTGTTTTGTACATGTTTTCATATTAATTATAATAAAAATTATGTCTTAAGGCTTACATTTAAATGTGTCATTTTATTATTAGTGTTTGTCGCGCCCCACTTGGCATGTCTCTATTCCCCACCAGTGTTTGAGTAATGCTGCTGTAGACAAAACACTGCATTAAGTATATAATCTTAACTGAAGATTCTAGCCAATAAAAATACGAACCATAATGTACACCATGAAGAGTTTTGATGGAACAAGTGGGTTATTAGCATGTGTACCGAGTGCAGTAGCCACAGATAAAAAAAAATCTCTGAATAAAAAAATGCTGGGAGCTAAATAGAGTAAAGACTATTTCTCAAATAAAAACTACACCCCTGATTACAACTGTATAGACAAACACACTGCATACAGTAATCTTAATATTCTAACAGGTTATTAGGCTATACGTAGGCTACATTCTAAGTAGTAGTACTTAATCTTTTATGCCAAGATATGCTGGCCAAATGTATTCAACAACAGGAAAAACTGAGAGCACATGAAAATACAAAAAACTTTGAAAACTAAATTTATGATAACGTAATGTGATGCACTTACTTCTCTCAGATGCATACGTTGTGATCAACGATGGACAAAACACGTATCTTACCATTCACTATTGAAAAACCCCATAACTCCATTTGAGCTAAATTGTGTTAAAATGTTAATAATGTAATGATGCAAGCAAATATCTGATAAAGGCACAATACCAACTTTGACGATACAATGTTTAAATACTGTAAAAACACAGGAAAATTGCAGCGTGCATAGATCCTTCATTGGTGCGGATGGGTACATTGGTTAACCTGTGAAGAAGTTATCGATTGGACAACATATTTTTAAAATCAGTTTGTAGATCTGATTGCAGATTCAGTTATGCGATACGTTTCTTCTCGCTTCAAATGTTTTCAGAAACAGTTTTTATATCACCTACAGTGAGATACTACAACACGTTAAAAATAACACGTTAATTTCGATTAATTAATCTGAGAAAAAATAACGCAGATTAATCTATTCCATATTGAACTTTGACCCGGAGCCATAGTCACTATTCAACTGTAAAATGAAGGAGGGAGACGAGAACGTGCTGCCTGGGACTCCTCAAGTGTGCAGTGAGATTTTTCCAAATCTGATGTGTTATTTTTTAGGATACATTTTATGCAGCGCTTTATTCATAACACTCTTTTCGCTCTCCCGTGAGGATTTCTGAAGCTGATGCGCTGGAGACAAACTGTCTCACATCACACGCTCAGATAAAGATTAGCCGCTGATCTGATTGGACAGTGAAAAAATTAAGGTCGCACCTGCAGTTGACAAGTACACACATCTACTGTATGCCTCTGAAAATTGCGTGTCTGTACCGAAATGTCAAGCAACATCCCATATAAAACAAAGCTACTTTCTGCCATGGATTCGCACAGGTTAGAAATGATTTAAATTTTGTTTTTATTGCAAACTAAATTGTTTAGCAGGCTTATATCTATGTAATGCTCTGCTATATTTCAATCAAACATATCTTTTGGTGTTTACTGAATTATGTTTCGTGGACTTGGTAGCAAGAGATAAATGCAGAAAGTGAAACATTGGCCTTTCTTTACTATAGTCCTGGTTCGTTTGATCCATGTTTACTAGTAATATAATGTTTTTTGGTCTGTCAAGATTGCATAACCATGCTTAGCGGATTGCTTATTTTTGACAATGCGCGCTATGTTTCATATGCGCGTGAATGTCCAGTATGTACACTCATAAAGGTGTGTGTGTGTGTTTTAGGGTGACCATACAACGTCCTCTTTTCCCCGGACCTGTCCTCTACTTACTGTTCTTTCAGCAACACTATTATGCTACCAACACAAACGCAGATTTTATTTCTCCAAATAATAGCGCTCATTTCAATGCATGAAATCATCGTTGAAAATTCAGAATCTTTTTTTCCTATCAAACTATTTAAAAAGTTCCTTAAACACACACTACCATTTGATTTGATTATAATTCACTACATTTAAAATGACTTTACAATGATTATATATTGCATTTGAAATTAGCGCTTATATTTAGAAAAATAAATCTGTGTTCGTGTTGCTAGCATTATATAATGTTGCTGAAAAAATGTTAATCAAAGAAGACGTCTCGGGAAAAGAGGAGGTATGGTCACCCTAGTGTGTGTGTGTGTGTGTGTGTGTGTAATTAGATTCATTTTTTTAATCGATTGACAGCCCTAGTTCCGAATTATTATGCAAATTGGAATTAAATGTCATAAACATTAAATATTTTGTATTTCAAAATCAAACTCATGGATGGTATTGTGTCTCCGGGCTCTTTGGATCACTGAAATCAATCACAGACAGCTGTGATAATTATTTTGCCAGGTAAGCCCAATTAAAGGAAAAATACTTAAAGGACAACTCCGGCACAAAATGAACCTAGGGGTTAATAACACATTGGTACCGAGTCAACCGTTCTCTGGGATATGTTTTCATGCTAATTGAATGTGCCCAGTTTTAGTGTGAACTGATAATTACCTTATAATGCTAGTTTTGATGGCATGGATGTAAAAATAAATCGCTATTTTATACCACTAACAAGGCTCAAAATAGCACCACACTTACACAGTAGCACAGTGAGGGTCCCTACATGCAAATCAAAGCATTGAGAACTTTTGTAATTGTACAAACAGTTTATTAGAAATATAGTTTAAAAGTCAGTATCGTTCATGTATATAGTTAGGTGCCATCTTCGGAGAACAGACTTGACCAGTCAAACCACAAACTCTGTGCTACATGAGCTGAACTGTGAGCAAATTGTGTTTGATTTTAGTTTGCATCGCCAGCTGTAAGTCTTGCTCATTGATCTGCACGAATGACCGCAAAACCTCTTGCCATGGTAGATTGCCAAGTCACAGTTCAGCACACGTAGCACACCGTTTGTGGTTTGACTGGTCGAGTCTGTTTTCCGAAGATGGCGCCTGGCTGTATACACAACTGATCATTCACAAATATACAAGCGCACTGCATGACAATTGGATGCATATTGTCCCGCTGTAATGAAATCAATATCGTGAAAAGGTGCAAAAAAACTAAGTAAAAGAGAATAATGATAAAAAAAGAAGAACAATAAAAACGAAGAACAATAATTGCCTTGCACATCAATTAATAACAACTTGTTACAACCAATGTATGCAGAAGAGCATATCTGAATGCACAAAACTTTGAACCTTGAAGCCAATGGACTACAGACCACAAGACCAAACCGTGTGTACTCCTGTAAGATATGAACAGGAAACTGAGGCAAAACGGGCCCACCAAATATGGACAGTAAACGATTAGAACAACATTGCCTGGTATGATGAGTCTCGATTTCTGTTGTAATATTTAGATCCTAGGGTCGGAATTTGGCATAAACAACATTAAAGCATGGATCCATCCTGCCTTGTATCAATGGTTCAGGCTGCTGGTGGTGGTGTAATGGTGTGAGGGATATTAGTACCAATTGAGTATTGTTTTAATGCCATAGCCTACCTGAGAATTGTTGCTGAACATGTTCACTCCTTTATGACCACAATGTACCCATCTTCTAATGGCCACCTCCAGCAAGAAAATGTGCCACATCACAAAGCTCACATAAACTGTTTTCTTGAACATGACAATGATTCAGCCTAAAATCACATAATTTTTTACGTTTGGCAGGAACTAGATTTATAAACTGAATTATGTGAAATATGAACATATAAAGCATAATGTAAATAAAGTACATTTTACTAGGGCAGGGGTCAGGGATGGTGGATGGGCATATAAATAGCTGACTTTCATCCCAATGTATGCAAGTTTAAATTCAGATGGACAATTTGTGTATGTTATGTTCTCCATTCCAGCACAATGCAGATGTGTTGCACATATGTTTCTGTAAACAGGGGATTGCCTGTTTTCTTTGTAATGTTAACCCTAACATTAATCCTAACATTAACCTTAGTAATGTCATGCCTAACCTCATCTGCTAGTAACCTCATGTCTAACCTTAACCCTAACCTTGACCATGAACTTTTGACTATCATTTGAAACACTATGGAATGTATGGAATGTGTTGAATGTTCGCTCATGAATTCGCCCAAGGAAAAGTGAAGGTGCAATGTAATAGAAGGACTAATTTAGGCTAATATTAAAATGTGCAGCTGAACATAAAACTCTAAATATGTTGTCATTTAACTTAATAATGTTTTCTAAATAAGTTTCCTGAGAATTTCTGAGTTTGTTCGGAATGAGTTCACTGTACTCAAATGATCTCCACACTCACCAGAGGTCAATCCAATTGAGCACCTTTGGGATGAAATAGAAGATTTGCATCATGGATGCAACAAATCTGCAGCAACTGCATGATGCAATAATGTCAATATCTCTGAAGAATGTTTCCAGCACTATGTTGGGGTCCAAACCGGTACTAGCAAGGTGTACCTAATGAAGTAGATGCATAAATACACATATACATAAATAAAAATATAGATATACCAATACTGTATGCGCCTGTAAATGTCTGATAAATTGCAGAATTATTCTTCTGCATAGTATTATATGTTAGTCACCAGAGGTCAATCCTATTGAGCACCTTTGGGATGAAATGGAAGTTTTGCATCATACCTTAGGATACCAAACCACTTAGAAGAGCCCATTCTTTGCCACGAGGACAACAAAATCATACCATCAGTATAGCAACAGGGTAATAAGGTGGTTTGTAATTATTGTTGTTTCTCTACTCCTGTATTAATAAACGTTGAACTCAAATGAATTAAGGCCAATGTTAGGCTATTTATTTATTTATCTACACATGCCGCGCCTACTTAAGCTACTTTTTTAAGAGACCCCCACAAAGATGAAATCATAATTTGAACACTGGTGTTAATGCATACACACACAAAGTTTTCAGTAACTTCGGACAAGTCGCTGCAGCAGGCAGGCCCAGGGGCCTCATGTATAAAAGATTGCGCAGCTTACATACCAAAAGATGGCGTACGGCCAAAACTGGAAAAGTACGTACGCACAGAAAAATTCACATGTATAAAAACTGTCGTACGCTAGGTCCTGCGCATCTTTCCTTTATAAATCACAACCAACGTGAGATTGAACGCACGTGAACGAGCCACTGACCCCGCCTTGC
>JACXGM010027277.1:0-14572 GCA_016801145.1 Umbra pygmaea | reverse complement strand
AGAGGGAAAGAAGCTGTTGGTGTGCACAGGTCAAGATGAGATGGGCTATTTGCTCTTTTATAAGAATTCAAGGGGTCAGGGTTGCTGCATAGACGCCAAAACACTGCCATGCCCATGCCACCCAGGTCGGGCAACATTCGGAAGGCTTATAAATCATTCTAGAAAGAAGTACAACCTAAAGCCAATTGTAAAAACAGTCTGTATAGATGGGAATGATCAGGACGTAATTTACCTTAAAGCCACCAGACCAATTTTGTGTGATGAGGAACTGTCATTTGATTATGGAGTTAGACGTAAGTCATTTCAGGGGAAAGCAGCAGGTTTAGAATGGCTGGATGACTAGAACATTTGTAACACTGTCAGCTACTGTTTAAAATGTACATAGATTACTTTGATCCATGTTAGAGTTTTAGGGTTAGGTTTAGTCAGACAATATATAATGTTTACATTTCATGTGTAGAGGTCTGTGTAAATATGTGTACAAATGAGATTGTATGGTCATTCATGTGTTTTACAATAAAATAGATTTTTAAAGTGAATTTAGTGTCATGTGTTCTCTTTATTTCAATATATTCTCAATATGAGACCTAAACTTTATATTGGAATCAAAAATTATTCCCAAGTTTTTAACAGGGAGACACCAGGTTATTGTTAGGTCATTGGAACACAAAATTATGAAGATTTTCTGTAAATATCACATTTCTCGTCAGAAATTGACTATTAAGGTATTAAATTAAAGGTCTATTTCAGCTATTCACAGAAATGTTGGTGATATTGTTGTAGTATAGCCACATCTTGCCAAACTAGCAAAACACTAGGTCAATGGATAGTAAAGTTAGTAGTACTTGGCTCCTCCCCAATTTATTCTCTGACCTAATGGGTAATACTCCCATAGTAAATTAATTTGTACATGACTGATACTAAATGAATGGCCCATTAGGCCCATTAAGTCTGAATAATTTGGGGAGGAGCCAACTACTACAAACTTTACCATCCATTGACCTAGTGTTTTGCTGGTGTAGTAGGATGTAGTTATACTACAACAATATAACAAAGATTAATGTGAACTCCTGAAATAGGCCTTTAATTTAAGACCTTACTTGTCAGGTTCTGACGAGAAATGCAATTTGTACACAACATGATTTTCTAGCTAAATGTTTTCTATCAATTCCATTGAGGAATTGATAAATTGGGACATGGGTGTCTAAGTGATCAGCTTTTCACTATTTTAGTGATTAGCTCCACATTGCGCCCAATGCTATAGAGATCAGAAGGAGAGAACATGTTATTGTTAGCCCATTGGAACACAAAATTAAAAATATACCGGCCAGGCTCCAAGAACATGAAACCAGACTCTCTCATGTGTTTGTTCCTGATGCTGCCCAGGGACTGGAGCACCTTCTTCCTGTCTCTTGCCATACTACACCTTTGATCTGGGGTGTTGAATACTCATTGAAGCTCACCTGCCACCCGTGCTCACGCCGGACCCTGGCATTTATACGCCGATGGTTTTGGGGGTGGATATCCCCTCATTAGTCTCTGCATGCACTGTGTTTGCCTGAAGCAAGACGTCTCGCCAGGCCCCATCTGTTCTTCTGCAAACCCTTTCTGTCCCTCATCGTCCATGGTCGCACCTCTCCCTGTTTTTTCACATGGGTCTACCGCCCTTCGACGGCAACACTGCCATCCTCACCCTCACGGACTGCTTCTCCAAGGCAGCGTATTTCATTCCCCTGCCTAAGTTGCCCTCGGCCAAGGAGACCGTCCAACTGATGGTGAAGCACGTCTTCAGGATCATTGATGGGAATAACGGTGTTATAAATAAACTCTGTTACTAACAGCGTTACCTTTTTCAGTAACGATTAATCAAACAAATTACTGTTTCCCCCGTTACAACGCCGTTACAGTAGCTGACAATAAAATGCAAAAAAACAAAGGGTTTTTCATCTGTTGCTTTCTCTCTACAGGACCGGCAACGTTTTTTTCTCTGGTGTGTGTGTGTGTCAATTGATGACAATTGGCTTAGAGTACATTTCCATTGTTTGCCAACCAACAGGCAGAGTAGGGCGGGTGTTCCCTGTTCAGTTCACACACACACACACAGACACACACACACCAACGGCCAGGAGTCAGAGCGATGGCAAGTCCAACGAGTTCAAAGGTAGCTTTCGCCACGTCGAGGGCAAGTAATTAGAATCTAATGAAGCACCTCAAATGCCGCCACAAAATAGTGGCCAAAAATGCGACTGATAAAGTGAGCTCCACTACCAAAGTTGATGGAGCCACGACATCAAAGCAACTTGAAATAGATTTTTCTCCACCACTGCAAACTCTTATAACTCAGACTAATATTTGATTCTATTTAATGTCCATTTCATTCAATATTGGGGGCTCCCAAGTTATTTGACATAGGCTACATGATTTTTTTAAAGTAACACAATAGTTACTTTCCCTGGTAATTAGTTACTTTTATAGAGATGTAACTCAGTTACTTACTCAGTTACTCTTTGTGAGAAGTAACTATAACTAATTACTTTTTTAAAGTAACGCGACCAACACTGTTCAGGATACACAGACTACTCATTGACATGGTCTCCGATCGTGGTTCGCAATTCACCTCTGTCAATCTGGCTTTCACCCGGAGTCCAATGGCCATTTGGAACGGGCCAATCAGGATCTTGAGACAGTGCTACGATGCCTGGTTGCTGACAATCCCACCACCTGGAGCCAGCAACGGGTTTGGGTGGAGTATGCCTGCAACACCCTGACTTCCTCCGCTACTGGGCTTTCCGCCTTTGAGTTCTCTTTGAGTTACCTGCAATATTTCAGTTGGTGTGCAATGAATCTAAAAAATATGAAAGTTTAATTTTTATCACTACACTATGGAAAATAATGAACTTTATCACAATATGCTAATTTTTTGAGAAAGACCTGTAAATCACTCAATGGCCTAGGACCTAAATATATTGCAGATATGCTCATTGAATATAAACCCAACAGACCAATCAGATCATCAGGATTACATCAGCTAGAGATACCAAGGTTTCACTCAAAACGTGAAAATCTGCTTTTAGCAACTATGCCAGCTGCAGCTAGAACCAGCTCCCAGAAGAGATCAGAGGTGCTCCAACAGTAGTCACCTTTAAATCCAGAGTCAAAACACATCTGTTTATCTATGTATTTACTAAATGAACACTGTGCTAAGTCCAAACTGATTGCACTATATTTTATATGGTTCGTTCAGTCTCTGTTTTAAATTTTCCTGTTTTCCTGTTTATGTAAAGCATTATTTATAAAATAATGACAGTCTTGACATATTTAACTGTTAACACTGTAATGGAAAAACGTACTATTTATAATCTATATTGTGTATAAATGTAACTAATACATTCTTAAACGTTTTTTGTTCAAAATAATCACGCTTGTTTTAATTCACTGCAATAGTCATTGTTAATTCATTATAAAGCTAGTGAATTGTAACCAAATGCAAATGTACTGTGTGTAAAGAAACAATAATAGTAAATGATAGGAAAAAAATAATTTAACATGTTCTTAACTTTCTATTAGTAAGAGGAACAAATAGACTGTACACACAATTTTATTGAATATATTGTCAGTATCTCATGTGAAAACATGATAACATTTGAAAAATATTCACTAGTGTTTGATCCAACAGACTCTAATTTTAGCAACACATGATCATGGACACGCTATCTAAGCAATGAATTAACAATGAGTATTATATTGAATTACTAGCGCTATTATTTTGAAAAGGAAAATCCGAGTTCGTGTTGCTAGGCAAACGGTTCTTGCCTATAGCTAGCGCCAGAGAGAGATGTTTTTAATGGTTCTGGCTAGCGCCGTCTCCGACTGTCCTCATGCTGAAAATGTGACTTTTCGCATACGTGATCTCACTCCCAGAGACGCAAGAAGAAAGCAACATTTTATTTTGTTTACTAAGGAAAATGACAGTAATTCACAGTGATTTGGATAAGTAACTCTAATCTGATTACTGGTTTGGAAATAGTAATGCATTAAGATTACTCGTTACTGATAAGTGGTCAGATCATAGTAACGCGTTACTTAGTACTTAGTAACGTGTTACCGGCATCACTGCTTTGCCTACATTAGTATATTCCTGGCCTTCCTGACTTGCTTTTTGAAATACGAAGGTAATTAACTCCTCCTTACACCCACTCTGCTTACATTAGTATATTGATTTTATCCCAATTTTTACTTCTCTGTTGTCGTGCTATCAGTTTTTTTATAAGCAACCTGGGGTCTTTTGAAAGGCACTTCAGTTATTACTCCCATTAATTACATCCCTTACACAGCTGTCTCCCAGGGCTCTGAGAAGGATGGTCCTGGAGGAAAGAAAAGCAGCATTAGCAGAGCAAGTGTGGCTCCCAAGCATCTGGCAGTGCTCAGCAGGCCAAGAAACAGACTGCTGAAGAAGAGAAAAGTGCGAGGCAGAGACATGTGGCAAAACAGCGTAAGCGAGCCATGGAGACACTGGTGGTCCAGGCAAAGAAGAAAAAATGAGAACTGGTTCCGTGAGTATTACAAACTGTAATGACGATGACTATAATAAAATGTATGATGCAATATTGTTTACGAATAAAAACAATACTAAATTTGGTTTAGAAATTAAAAACTATGCTAAAATGTCTCTTCATTTTCGTTGACCAAAACGAGATAAAACGTTAACATTATTTCGTCTTGTTTAGTCATTATATTATTATTTTGCCCCATCTGTTTCCTGTGGGCGGATCGATCCCAAAATATTGATTCTACAGACATTACGTGTCGTTTTTAAAGATATTCTTAGACTGGGTAAACCCAGATTTGATACTTAAAAGAATGAGCTTGGTCTGGTTATATAGTCAGACTAAACTTTAACACTTTTTTTTTACAAAGTCTCACAGCTGGCAGGTAGAAATTCCACCACTGACCTTACAATGCACTGCAAGAACTACCAGGGCACTGAGATAATTTGACTTCCTATATGTTTGAAAGGGAATTATTCATTAACCCATTTGGGTTGCTTTTACCACATTGTGCCTCATATATTGTAAATTTTAGACCCAGTGACAGGCTGACATGAAATGACTTGCATAATATTTAGTAAGGAGAGCATAATATTTGACTCATGGCTGAAGTTTCTCCAGCTCTCCACTTAGGCAGAAAAATGCATCAGATGGGTGTTTTAAAATATGGAATATTTAACATTTTCTTCTGGAGGAGCATGCCCCTGGACCCCCCCTAGCGGGGGTAATATTTTTTATTTGAGAAGAAAATAGAGATGTACACAATGACACTTATTTTGTTATAGCTTTTAATGAGTCTCTGATATATATACACACACACACACACACACACACACACACACACACACACTAAAATCAACAAAAAGACAAAACACAGCTTTGCGGTTCCATAAACTAATGAAAAAATTATTCCCACATTCATTTTGAAAACTCACGCATCTCGGCATTGCTTGATCGATCTTCCTCTTGACCACATTCCAGATGATTTCAATGGAGTGGGTTTTCAGTCTTAATATATTGGTGTATAGATAATCAGTATGCACGTTTAATTAGCTTTTTTGTATTGTGAAAGTACACAAACATCAAGTCTATGATCATTTCAGCATTACTATACACAAGTATGGTTTCACTTTTCACAGCAGAATTGTCAATCATTAAGCCATAACACATCTCTTCCTCCGCCACAGAAAGATTTCCTTGTGATCCCATAATCCCACAGTAATTCTTCATTTACCTTAATATCCCGTAGGGCCAGGAAAATTAAGGAGTCCCTGGGTCCGTCAGGAAAGTTCATGGTGAAAATACGGGGCTGCACGTTACAATTCTTCCAGGAATGGTTAATCCTCCTTCCGAAAGTGTCTTTGTCTGGATGACAGTCACAGGGGAATTTTTGTGCATCAAAGCACAAGTGTTCACTTCCCCTGAAGAAGAACATGTATGAAGGCTCATCTGTGAGACTCTCCACCCTCTTCTTGCCTTCTTGGTTAGATATTGCTTCACCATGATAATCACACACCACGTCGTTCTTGGAGAAGGGCATTGTGGCAATAACACCTGTATAGAGGAAGACAAGCCTTAGAAATGTATACTTATATTTCTACTACTTTAGGAGAAGTGAAGAAAGTGTCTAATGCACTGGGCTTAGAAATTGTGCATTTGATCCAGACATGGGAGAGAACATAGGGGCTTACCTTTGCCTTTTCCCTCAAAGTGCTTGATAGCCAGGCCTTTCCATTTCTGGTTGCTGATGGAAGTCATAACGCCGACATCATTCTGTATCTGCTTTTGGTCCCGTTGGATAGGTGCTACCCAAGCCTGCTGAACTTCAGGCACTGTCGGCCTGTTTGCGGTCCATTCGGTCTCTTTATCCAGGACCCGTTGCACTCGAGTTGATGTGGGTTTGGTGCCTTTCCTGTCCATGGAGTTTTCTAGGTGTACAGGTTAGATCAGATGTATGAGGTGAATGTTGACACATGAACACAAAACGTCACATGAAAATTCAATGCAGCAATTTTGTGACGTGCACTTACCAAGGACATACTGTACGCGCAGTTTTTGCTGAATACTTCTCCAATGGGAATAAAAGCTGTGGCTCCTTTCAAAACCTGCATCTAAGCACTGTCGTTTTGTAGGGGCGGGGCCGTGCAGCGTAACAGGGAAAAGGTCTTTGAAAGTGCCCCAACAACGCTGTACCGCAGGTGTTGACGGAGACCCAGCTGGCTTTGATGAACTGAACGACATTAAACAAGAACAGGTCACGTAAGTCGACACTTTCTCACCACCAACTCATCTTCTAAGAGAATGTCTCATTACCTCTCCGGTGTTTGTGGTGCCTCAGCAGCTGATTGGACCATTGCTTCCACACAGGTACTCGCTGCAGCCTTTCTTTTCGTTTGCTTAGACACCTGTTTGGCTACCGCAACTGATGCTGCTTCTCCACTTGGTTTATAACTGTTTCAAAAACACAGAGATGTTCATCACTATCAAAATTCATGACCCCTACAATACCTGGAAGTATAATGTCAATTAGGACGCTGTGTGAAGATGTGTCTTCAACGTGTGGTGCAAAGATGATACTCACATGCTGCGAAAACGTGACAAATCCAACGGGACGTTGTGTAAAGGCTTTCCTGAAGATCCCAAAAAAAACCTGTCATTGTCAACTGTTTCCGACTGAACCTTCAGGTACCCCGGGCGGATGTGCTCAAAGTAGCAGCTGAAATACTGTGACAAAAAATACATCACCATTAATCAACATGTTCAGTCATTCATGATTATACACTAATTGTATACTATTTTTCCAGCCTAAATGAAAGACTTACAGCCTCCTCTTCTTTAGTCAGAACAAAACGATTCCTTCTTCCTGATGTTAACTGAATGAGAGCCCCATCGGTAACTGCCTTCCGGTCATTCCATCCCTGTACCTGTATGAACAGGAAAAACACAAAATAAACAATGGTTACAATTTAATCCTGGCCTTTAGCGAAATGGCTGAATTTATGTTATGTTAACAAACAATAGTTTTGGCTAATTGGTTAGGGAATCTGCTAGTGTACTTTCAAAGTAATGTTTACATCAATTGTTTCATAACCTGGAATTCCAAATGAACTTTTTCCCCACAGATTTTCAGATCATGCACGGGATGATTACGTTCAGACTACGCTTCTGCTGTTGAATTTACAGGTGCCTGATCTGGACATGAGCACCACGACAGGATAGATTATCTGATTTATCTAACCCAAATCCCAGGCAGCACTATGCCAATTCTGCGCTGCTTCGTGCAGGGGGCCCGAAGAAAGTCATTCCAAAGCGTATCTTCTAAAAGTGTAATGAACCGATTTTTCAGTTTTGCAAATAAAGAGAACAGTAAGTTCTGAACATTTTCCCAGTAGTTTATTGACTTTGTTCTTTTCCCCATTTTAAGTTTTTAGTTGTCTAATTATTCTAGAGGACGTCATCTTGAACAGAAGGCCAGCGTGGGTTGTCTGGCCTCCAGCCCATAGCAGAGTTGTCTGCATCTTATGGGTTGTAAAGAACTGACTGGACACAGACCAAGAATATGTTGTGATTCATTTGGATACATTTAAAATGGAGGCCTCAGAAGATCATTTGGTCTTGGAAATGCTCAGTAATTGGCATTTCTTTGCGACTTATTAATTAAAAGATGTGTGCAATTTTTTCTGTCATCAACTCTATATTCCACATACATTTTGAAAAAGTCTAAAATGTGTCACATTTAGGTTGACAATTAAAAGATTTTCAAACAGGTGAAAGATATAACATGCTTTTTTAAAACACTGTTGTTAGCTGTTTATTAAAACAGGCCCAGAGTACTTAAAAAACTAGTACAGGTACTGTGCCCTGACATGAATTTACTGTCAGTGTTAGCATTTTAAAAGAAGTTACATCAATGTAACCTGTTTCGCACAAATGTATAGTACCTTACTAACCTTGAATTCAGTTTTACCACCCTCCCATTTTGATGGTGTGCCCACACCATTGTGGCAACGCAGTATTGGCGAAAGGCGGTCTTTTTGGGCTCTGACACATTGTTGTTTTGTGTCAGTCTTCTGTAAATGTCCGCCATTTCATCTTTTGCGCGACCAAGAACATCCATTTCCACACTGCTGTAATGTAAGAGTAAAAAGTAACATTACCTGATATATTAACAGGACACTTCTAGACATTGGAGAAATAAATCACCTCAAATTCTAATGTTCATTAACTGAAAAAAAGAGTAAGTTCTCAGCTAGCACAGAGCTGGCGGGACACAGGCAAACCAGCAGTGGCAGAATTGGTGGTCCGCCCGACCGTTTGCTCATCCTTTAACGGGCCTGTGCAGCACACTTGCCTGTGGCCCGCTGGCAGACCGCCTGTTAAGCCATGAGTGGCCTGCTAGCGCTCTGCCTGCTGGCAGGGTTCTACACTAACCTTTTCCACTGGTGGCACTTGCTCTACCAACTTTTGAAATTACTGGCGCAAAAACATGATTTTGTTGCACAAATTATTCCCTGCAAATTATTTATCCATCTGCTTGGCGATAGATACATTTCCTGTTTCTGATAATGAACCTGTATTGTATACAGAACTATGCTCCATTTCCAAGCTATTGTTTAAACCCCATGCAGTCTTTCACTTAGAAATGGAAATACACTTACTAACAAGTGCAAAATGTATTTTGCAGATTTCAACATTTTTGTGACCAATTGGAATTTGGGGTCACCATCCCCTTTCAATGCAACCATTGAGTCGCAGTGAATTGGTTTGTTTATGACAAGATTCAAATCATAAAATTGGCTTGGGCAGCAAACGCTACCTCATGTAGCTAGCTAAAGGTTTTGCTACATTTGCTAGCCTAACATATAGTAGCCAGAAACAAAATCAAGCATTTGTATTAAACAATATGAAACACCTAAAAAAAACACTGTAAATCTTCACCATACCAATGTAAACAAACCATTTTTATATGGTTATAAAAAAGATTTGAGGATTTCTTTATTGATGAAACAAGAACAGGTAATGTGTAAATCTAGACTTTTCCCCACTAACTAATTTTTAAAGAGAATGTTCCACTACCTCTCCGGTGTTTGTGGTGACTCAGCAGTTGAGCGGACCATTGCTTCCACACAGCTGGAACTGGTACTCGTTGTAGCTCCCCTCCCTGTTTGCTCAAAGGTTACCGTAACTTTTGCAGCCTTTCCACTTGGTTTATACCTGTTTAAAAAATATGGATACATTTAAACCTACAGCTATACCTGGAAGTGGGATGTTTGTTATGAAGCTGTGTGAACAATTGAAGAAAGAGATTTATTGCCAAGTAAGTTTTCCTAAACAAGAATTCTTATAGTCTGTTGGCGCATGACTAAAAAAATGTTAGCAACACACTAATCATGTATGTTAGCATCATGCTAATTATACAAATATCTTCCTAAAAACATGTTAGCCACATACTTATCATGCTAGCAACATGGTAATATCTTGCTTAACACATTACACCATTGACTAATTGAATCAGGTGTGCCATTTCAGGGTTAAAACAAAAACGTGGCCTGTCTTGGGGTCCCCAAGGAGAGGTTTGGGAACCAATGGGCTAGATTACTCTGTTGTGCTATTAACATGACAAATTCCTTTGCAGATTTCATGAAATAGCCATTTGTCTGTGTGTCGAGAAATAATTACTTTGATCATATGGAGGGTAAATCTATCTGGCAATGCACGCAAAAACTGTACAGCAGAATTTTCTATTGTTTTGTTTCAGGTCCGGGCTTCTGAATGAGACTTTGTCAAAGTATTTGTTGAGTTGAAGATGGGTGAAAAAAGTAGTTGAGCAAACAACTTTTTCCTGGGTAGTGGTTCCCAAACATGTTCTTGTAGACAACCTTCTGCAGGAGGGAAGAATTGTCAATTTCTGGGGTGAGAGGTATCGGGCACAATCTTTGCTGCTCTCCTTTGAGATCTGGAGGCATGTAGGTCATGTAACGGAGGCAGATTGCAGCCAATCACCCTTTCAGCAGAGTGAAAGATGTGCTACAACCTGATTGGTGGACTCCAATCAGGTTGTTGAAAGATTTTAAGGATGATCTCGAGATGACCTGAGCTAAATTTTGAGTGTCATGACTAAGGCTGTGAATAATTATGTACATGTGCTTCTTTCATTTTAATTTTTTAAAAATATGCTAAGATTTCAAACACATTTTTCTCCACATTGTCACTATGGGGTATTGGTTGTAGAATTTGAGGGAAATAATGAATTTAATCCATTTCAGAATAAGGGTGTAACATAACAAAATGTGAAAAGAGTGAAGCATTGTATTAGGTTCTCTGCAATGTCTTCTGTTGAATTTCAACATGAGAAAAACAATTCCATCTTATAGATGCAGTCTGACATTTTTAAATAAGAAATAATGTTTTAAAACATCCTATATTATATGTGCATGAAATATAAGCCATATCATGATATGATTTGATATTCAAATAGTCATGACATTATCATATAATATAAGCCATGTCATGACATTATCATGTGATAACTTTGAGTGTACTGACCTGGGTCTGAGTGTTGAGCGGTTCTGCTGACCAGCAGGGGGCGTTGCTGATACACCTTCATCCTCAGGGTGGTGGGGGGAGTCTCCCTCATCCGCCAGTCGCGCTTCCCGTCTGTGCTCGGGGTGGTGGGGGGAGTCTGCCACATCCGCCAGTCCCGCTTCCCGTCTGTGATCGGGGTGGTGGGGGGATTGCCACATCCGCCAGTCCCGCTTCCCGTCTGTGCTCGGGGTGGTGGGGGGAGTCTGCCACATCCGCCAGTCCCGCTTCCCGTCTGTGCTCGGGGTGGTGGGGGGAGTCTCCTTCCTCCATCAGTTCCGTTTCCCGTCCCTCCTCGGGGTGTTGGGAGGAGTCTCCTTCCTCCATCAGTTCCGCTTCCCGTCCCTCCTCGGGGTGTTGGGAGGAGTCTCCTTCCTCCTAAATTTTGGTATTTGAAAACAACTACAGCCATCTATGGCTAATCTGTAAAGCATTGCGCAGTATAATGCTCTTAAATGTGGAGAAAGTATCGGCTTGGAGTAAAAAACAATTATAGTTTTTCTGGTTGGATGCCAGTTATCCTATTTAAAATTTGACATTTTGTTGATATTAATTTTTATTTTTTTATTTAACCTTTATTTAACCAGGTGAGTTGACTAAGAACAATTTCTTATTTACAGCAACGACCTGGGAGCAATTAGGGTAAAGTGTCTTGCCCAAGGACACAACGACATTTGGCTCAGTCGGGAATCGAACTGGCAACCTCCTGACTACAAGTCTGACTCCCTACCCACTGAGCCATCTGCGCCCCCAGATCCAGACACTAGCTGGGGATTATTTTCACCAGTGAGACTGGACTATTCAGACATGACAACATCACTTTAATAATAACGTAAAGGCACATTTGAATATTTAAAAAACATGTTGAACCACAATTTATTTTGAATCCCATTTTGGGAATAGCTGGTCTATAAGAACTAGAATTAAATATTGCGCTTTGGTATTGATAATTGCGTGCGCAAAATATTGCGATACTGAACAGAATCGATTTTTCCCCCACCACTAAAGAACAAAAACAATGACTGTTTTTTACACCATATAAATACATTCTAAATAGCGCGCCACCAATTATAGTGTGCGCGGGGGGGGGGCGTTTGTAAAAACGAGCATATCGCGCTGTAAATTCACTGAAATAAGGTACTATTTACTGTATATCGTTTTTCTTCCTTTATTGTACTTAGCGTTAAATACTTGTCCAGTCTGTATAATTTGATTTGCCTACTGAGTGTACTCAATAAAAACACAATTAACATTCATCTGGTTGGATGCCAATTATTTTATAATTTACATGGTTTTGTTATTTATACAGACACTAATTAGTGATTATTAAGCAGACAAGAAAAAAACACTTAAATGTACAGGCCAGTTTGAATATTGAAATATGTTGTTATTCATGTACACACTAACATTAATGCGGGTGCTCCACTTTGGCAATAGCTGGTTTTATATAGATCAGCAAGCGAGGGGTGGGTGTTTAACATTTTTGTTGGGGGTTTAACATTTGTAGCACAATGAGTAGCTGAGTGCCCATCAATGCAGGTTTGGGCGAGGGGAAATTACATGTCACCTTTCTACAAACAATTATGCACACAATGCTGATTTTTAAAAATACAAAACTAGATTTCTGCGCAATATACAAGGGAGCGCGTTAATCTCGGGTGCAGGCTTTATGCGCTAAAATATGGTACCTATTTAGGTATATAGGATAGCAGCCTAGCTGAATAATGACTTAATGCTGCTAGCACTCATACCAATGTAGCTCATATCAGGGTGACTGATTTAGCCTGTAGTCAGATCATGCACAGGATGATTAAGTATTGAACTTACAGGCCCCGATCTGAACACAAGGAGTCGCTGGAGAGCGACGTGACAGGATAGAAAATCTGACGTGACAATTTTGCACTGAATCATGCAGGAGGTCCAGGTAAAGTCAGAGAACCCATGGTCAGCGACTTGGCCTACTATGCCACACGGACCCCTAAAGGTGGATTCTGAAAGAGTTCTGCATTCCATATATGGTAACATTGCACTAGGTAGCTTTAAATTTCTCACCGAGTTTGTCACCATCGTTTATCCGGGACAGAAACTGTATTACTCTGATCTTCTTGGATATGGCATCTGTTGCTTCCAACGGCTGAACCAGATGAGCTTAAAAGAAGGAAGAAGATTAATGTGAGGTTAAGTGAAGTGAGTGTACGCTGCAAAATAGAGAATGTACTACGGATGAATTCAGCTAGCAAGTACTGAACTCCTCTTAACAATTGGGAGGGGAGAAAAGATTTGGGGAAATATCACAAAAAAATTAAGAAGAGGACCTAGTATTTTTGACAAATGTCTAGCTAGCTTACCTAATCAACTCTTTATCAAGCCTCCAAATCACATCTTTGAATCAGTTGTGAGTTCTAATGTTCACAGTCAAATCAGATGCTAAATGGCCTCGTCCGTGATCAGCATCACAAACACTTGCCGCTTTCTGTGCCAATCATTTGCTATTGGGCACAACCAATGGCAGGGCTCTCAAGTTTTGAAGACAGGCAAGAGTGACATCCCCAGGTCAGGGGGTCAAGGGGGGGGTCGGTTAGATGGGTTGTGGGAATGGGGGTGTTTCATTAATAATAATTATTAGTGTTTTGGTTGTTGTTATTAATAATTGCTCAGACTTGCAAAATAATTTCCACATTTGAAACAGTTCGGCTCAAGCCTAGCCATTTTCAGGGTCATGATTGAGGACAATGTCCCGTCCAGAGACAAGCTGTTTTGTGTTGAGGTTTTGTTCTAACCAACCATCGAAAATACCCTCTCGGCATCAGCATTAAAATTTGGAAGCACCTAAAACAAGGTTGCGATCTTTGATAGCCTCCGAAATTGGTTCAAGCCAGTAGTGCTGTACAATTAATACATTTTTTATCATGATCACGATTTTGGCTTCAATCAAATTCACGTGATCGACCTTCAAAGACCCCCAACGCTCTAGAACAGGGGTGGGCAATTACTTTTGCTTGAGGGCCACATTGAGCTTTTGAAACCACATGAACGGCCGCATTTTATAGCGATGCATGAGAAATAGGAAATGTTATTTCATTAAATTAACCCCACCCCCTACAAAGTTAGGTGCGTATCCTACAGAAAATACATGTTTTGTTTTGTAAAACCTTGTTTGACTGTAATGTTATTAGTTTACCAAAATATCATTTTGCGGCGACGATCATTTTGGAGCGGCAATATGTACATAGCGGAAACATTGTCACACCAAAGACCGCAGTAGAATGAAGTTAGATCCAGGTCTGTATCTTATTTAGTTTTTAAATGGGAGGGTATACCAAGTTTTATTTGGCCGTAATAGGTTGGTTCAGAATTCATGGTATTATTTGAATTACTTGGGCCATGAAACTTTCTGAATGTCACAGCAATGAAATTCATATTGAGATATACTCACACCAAAG
>JACXGM010027276.1:0-14547 GCA_016801145.1 Umbra pygmaea | reverse complement strand
CCGCCACTGACCTCCGGACCCTCTGCTCAGCTGTCGCTGACATCCGGACCCCCGTCGCTGACGACGCAGTCTTCCGGACCCCCGTCGCTGACGACGCAGTCTTCCGGACCCCCGTCGCTGACGACGCAGTCTTCCGGACCCCCGTCGCTGACGACGCCGTCTTCCGGACCCCCGTCGCTGCCTTGCCCCTGGCCACCACCTGAACTGCCTTGCCCCTGGCCGCCACCTGAACTGCCTTGCCCCTGGCCGCCACCTGAACTGCCTTGCCCCTGGCCGCCACCTGACCTGCCTTGCCACGGGCCGCCCTCTGTCCCTCTAGGCCCGGGTTCCCTCTCGGTCCCACCTGGCCCCTGGCCGCCACCTGAACTGCCTTGGCCCTGGCCCCTCTCTGTCCCCTATGACCCGGGACCCTCTGTTTCCCCCCCTGCCTCTTGTTCTCTGTTGCCCCCCTCAGTGCGGTGGGCTTTTGAGGGGGGATTCTGTCACATCCAGCCCTGTAGTGGGCTGGGTGTTCACTGGGGAAGGGTTTGTTTTCATGTTTGTCTCTGTGCTCCCTTCATTTGTGTGGTTATGCTGCCCTCTTGTGTCTTGTTCTTGTCATTATGTTTGTATTGAGTAGGGGATTGGGTAATTGGTAGCACAGATGTATGGTGTTAGTTATTAGTGTCTGTGTATATAACCTGGTTGTTCTCCCCTTGTCTCTTCTCGGTTAATGTTTCCTGTGACGTGTTCCGTGTTACCTGTGTCTTCGTGTTTTGCCCCTCGTGGCAGTTTTGTTTTACAACTGAGTGTGGATTAATAAACACAATTGTATTATTGAAGCCTTCGCGCCTGTCTCTATCTATTCCCGTTTGGAACCGTGACAATTATATTGACTGTCATTTGCATCAAATATTTAGGAAAATCTGTTTAAAATATAATTTGCATAATAATTTGGAACGCGGTGTATATACATTGCTTCTAATCACAACATGTAAGTAGTACCAAAACCATCATAAGCAATGTATAATCATAAAGCATAAAACAATGTATAAGCATAAAGTAAAAGACCTGTGCGATTGAAGAGAACTACCCAACACTTGACTGCAGGTGCGAGAATTATCAGGGCATAACCCTTACGCATTATGACCGCATAACCCTCATGTTTGGCTTCCTGAACAGAACCCCTTGGCTGTGTATGTGCATTCTCATGTAACAGCAAAGCCTGACTAGCTAGATGAAACTACTCATCCTTCACAGGAGTATGCTTAGATGACACCATCCGAGGACGACGGTAGCAACCACTTACACCCCGACCAAATCATGTTCTAAAGTAACCACAGGCCTGCAGAGGCAAGAAGATTGGTCATCTTATTTAAGAGAATCCACAAGTTGACAAACTCTGTTGTTGGTTCAAAACCCCAGAGGACATGACCAGTGTGCTGACCTGCACAAGCAAGACAGTTGTCATCTTATTGCAAGAGAATCCATAAGTTGACAATCTCGGAATTCCTTGGTACCTTGCTACTGTGTCCTCATCCATTCATTAAACAATATACCACCCCCATCCATACAACCATGTTCAAGTATACACATGCTGTGAAGCCTGTACAGCTCTGGTGACCACACAATTTGCGTAGTTGGCACTGTCGTGAAGAGAACAAGTAGCGTGTCATGAGTTCGCCGATGATGAATAAAGGGTCACCAGGTGTGTCTCGTGGTCAACATCACAGATGTTGATTTATGAAATTCAAAAGAAAATAATAAGTGAAATATGAAAAATTACAACAGGAATCCTTTACCAATTATGTCTGTTTTGGAAATTTTCAGTATCATTGTAAACATGTCTTTACCCATCACCAGATCTGATAAAGTGAGAACATATACTGTAGTTGTGGAAAGGGCCAAAATGAGTTGTATATTCACCACACCTCAGAAACCCGTAGAAAGCAGTCATGCATACTGCCTGTAAAAGAACATCATTATACTATGTCCGAAAACACCCTTCTCTCTAGTTTGACACCATAACTTGTAATAGTGTGAGGGTTATGGGCAATCGTTTATCATTGACAGGAGCTTCTCTTCACGCAGCCCATTAAGAAGGCAAACTGAGGAATTACCCAAATACTAGAAGATTGATCCTGGCATTGAAGACTGAATTCAATTCCTGAAAGGTTGCTTTAATAGAAGTGGACTGCATCTTGCATGATTAAAACATTGAACAATAAAAAACACACCAAACATATTAACAGTTTTTGTAGAAAATTAGAAAGCCCTGCAGAAAGAGGTATAATAACACAATGCGGAATCATAGGTTTTTAATTTATTTTGATTTAGTCAAACCCTTTCTCATATACTTAGATGCTGAGTTCAGTAACATTTGCAGTGATTAATCTAATCGAATACTACGTTCTGGAATGATGGACATGTCAGACATCAGGTTATTGATTACGGGAACAATGCGAAACTCCTGACACAGCAAACTAGACAAGCATCAGCTGCTTCGCTTGTGTAAACCTTGAATATGCATTCCTTTGATAAAGAAATGAGTTGCCTAATCAATTTGTTAATGAATGGAAAAGAAGACCAACCTTTGTAAATGTGAACTACAGCTTTGTTATCACAAAACACAGTAATTAATTTATTTGACCACTAAGCACCCCAAATGAGACATGTTAACACTATAGGATACAATTTGTACAAGCAGAACACTCTGAACTAAAATCATTTTATTAAATCAAGTCTTTCGAAAGTCTCTTTGACTGTCAGCATTTGGTAATACAATTAGTATTCAAATACAGATAACATTAGTTCTGCCCTGAACAGAAACATTGGAATATAAACAATGAACAAGACACTAATGGCTGCAACACTTTCAGTCATTTTTGTTAACTTCAGTCTTACATATACATAGGTAGGAAATTAACATTCTACCTCCAACAAATCATTTACTGACTAAAATCAGGAAATCATTCTGTCTGTGGTTCTATATGGGCTGTGGCAATCATTTTGAAAAATAATAGCTTGCAGCAACATATGGAAAAATGAACTGAAAACTGGATCATTTTTGGAACTGTGAACTTAGTTAAAAATTCTGAAGGATGAAATATGAACTGAACTAGTTCATTTTTAAATTTGTGAACTGAACTACGAACTAGTTCATGTAGAAAGTGAACTTTCCCAACACTGCTCAGTGGCACCGTGACAAATGCCAGCGGGAGATTACTCATTCAGTGGAAAAAACAGGGTCTGAGATAGTGGAAGATTTATCAGAATACAAGGTGGCAGTGCAGAAATGACACTAGAGTAGGTGACATAATGACAGAGGCTATGGGAAAGGTAGTGTGCAAAACTCATAAAATACAAAGACAGCTGTGTGGGTGAGAGTGTGCAAAATGCATTAAGGGCCAAACACAGCGGTTGGAGTCAAAATGTACATTGGCCTGACAGTAGATTTGATAGTAGTACTTTAAATGTAGTTAAAGGGACAGTGGCTTCAAGCTTCAAGGATTTTTGCAGTACGTTCCAATTATTAGCAGTGGAGAACTGGAAGGAGAGGTGGCCGAAGGTGTGCAGGCTTTTGTGTCAGAGAGATATACCTGTTTGAATGCAGATTAAGAGAGGGTGATGCTCTGGAGATTAATAATCTTAGGTAAAGTAGGGTTTTGCCTAGTAGTCTCTTGTAAATAAGATGATACCAGTGTGTTTGTCGCTGGGTGTGTATCGAACGACATCCGATTACAGGTAACAGTGATAGGTGTTAAATGGTGCATTGGTGACAAAACGAATGGCGATGTGGTATACACATCTAATTTTCTAAGCAGAGAGTTTGATGCGGATCTGTAAATTACATCACCAAAGTTTAGTATTGGGAGGTTGGTCATTTTCACAAGGGCAAGTTTGGTAGGAAGAGAGATGGTGTCATGTACTACTCTTAGTGCAGGGAAAGCTTGAAACCAGTATAGTTCACCAATAACTTTTAATAAGGAAAAATATTACAGTCCTTTACCAGGATTCAACACTGTCTAAACCTAGACTAAAGAGCTAGTCAATAGAAATAACGCCTAAACTGAAGTACGATACATAATAAACAAAAGAACTGCATAACCATAAAACTGGCTTAGACAAATAAAGGAAACAGAATGTTAATTTATATAGATATATATAACACTGGGTTTACTCACAAGCTTGAAAACATTACATAACCCCCCCCCCCACGGCGCAGCTCCAGAGGCGCCAAACAACACACAACAGTCAAGTGGAGTCCAGGCGGCAGAAGAGACCGAAGGAGTCCAGGCTGCAGAAGAGCCAGGCGAAAGCCGGGCAGGAGGAGATCCAGACAGAAGTCGGGCAGGAGGAGAGCCAGGCGGGGTAGACGCGAAAGCCGAGGTGTAGGCCAGGCAGGCGGCTGTAGAAGCGACGTTCCAGCGGGCGGAGACAGAAGCGGCGGTCCGGTGGGCGGAGACAAAAGCGACAGTTCAGGGGGCGGAGGTAGAAGCGGCGGTCTGGCGGGCGGAGACAGAAGTGGAGAGACGGATGGCGAAGGCAGCAGTGGCGGGATGGTTGATGGGGGCAACAGCGGTGGACTGGATGGCGGAGGCACTACTGGAACCAAACCCGGAGCAGGGGTCTGGACAGATAGAAACCGACAGACAGACAGACACAAAGAGAGAAACTGGCACTGGGACAGGGGCAGACGATGGCACAAGGACAGGCACAGGAACTGGGGCACGCACGGGAACTGGGGCACGCACGGGAACTGGGGCACGCACGGGAACTGGGGCAGCCACGGGAACTGGGGCAGGCACGGGGACCGGGGCAGGCACGGGGACCAGGGCAGGCTCGGGGACCGGGGCAGGCTCGGGACCGGGGCAGGCTTGGGGACCGGGCCAGGCTCGGGGCAGGCTCGGGGCAGGCTCGGGACCGGGGCAGGCTCGGGGACCGGGGAAGGCCCAGGGAGCATGGAAGTCTCAGGGATAGAGACAGCCAATGACTCAGGGACTTCTGGTGGTCCCAGCATGGTGGAGACCTCTGGTGGTCCCGGCATGGTGGAGACCTCTGGTGGTCGTGACTGGGAAGCGACCTCTGGTGGCCGTGACTGGGAAGCGACCTCCGGTGGCCGTGACTGGGAACTAACTTCCGGTGGCCGTGACTGGAAAGCGACCTCCTGTGGCCGTGACTGGGAAGCGAGCCATCTTAGGAATTGTATTGGCCATCTTGGAAACAGGAGGTTCCTTCTTGGGACTCTGACGGGTGGCTATCATGTGAACAGGATCGGCCATCTTGGGGACTCTAGCTTCTTGGGATTCTGAATAGCTTCGGCCTTCTTAGAAACTTTAACTGGGGCCGGAGTCTCAAAGACTCTTCGTGGAAGAAAATATAGTTGGAAGGCCCGGGGAGCATGGAAGTCTCAGGGATAGGGACAGCTAATGACTCAGGGACTTCTGGTTTTCTACATATTCAAATACAGATCCATCAAGGGTGGTGATGGTTGATGGGCAGGCAGGTGCAGAGTGTGATCGGTTGAAGAGCATACATTTAGATTTACTACAATATAAAGTAACTGGAGGCCATGGAAGGAATTTTGTATGTTATCAAAGCTTTCTTGGAGGTTCAATATTTTAGAAAGGGTCCAGATTGTCTAGTCCAGTGTTTCTCAAACATTTTTCAATATTGTACACCATTTGAATTGCCTTTTTTAGCCAAGTACCCCCTGACCAGCGAAAAACATTTTTGGTTAAAAAAAGTATATATAAACAGGAACAATACAGCGCCGGCAGTGATAGGTTCACTAAACAACAACCTTTTTTTAAACAAAAACATCTAAATGCTACATTTCAAATGTTTAGAATCCATCACTTAATTATTTCATTATTAAAGGTATAATTATTTTAGGAATTATGCATGACATATTTCTTATTTAGCATTTTTGCTAAAATTTCATGTACCCCCTGCAGTATTCCAAAGTAGAAACACTGGTAGTCCAGCAGATTTGAAGGGGTTGAGATTTTGCAGCTCCCTAAGAGCAGCGGCTGTCTGGATATGAGCAAAGGAGAAACATGGGGGTTTTGGCTGGATGCTACAGAGGGTGAAGTGCTGTTAGTTAGGGTGGGTTTTGCCAGATAAAAAGCATGACCTGCCATAGCAAAACGCTTATTAAAGTTCTCAGCTATGGAGGACTTATCAGTGGTGACAGTATTATCTAGCCTTAGAGCTGTGGGCAACTGGGCGGAGGTGTTCTTATTCTGGATCTTACTGTACCCCATAACTTTTTAGAATTAGTGCTGCAGGAAACAAACAGTGGAAGTCTATTTAGAGGGAATGTTAGTTAGGGAAAAGACAGGATAACAGAGCACCGTAGGGACTGTCTACAATCGAGTGTGACTCCACCCTCTATAGTAGATCTGTCTTGACAGTAAATATTGTAGTTATGGATTGATACTTCTGACTTTTTGGTGGATTTCCTGATCCAGGATTCAGACATGGCTAGGATATCAGGGTTGGCTGAATGTGCAAGGGCAGTGAATAGATCAATTTTAGTAAGTAGGCTTCTGATGTTAATATGCATGAACCCAAGATTTTTACTATTACAGAAGTCTGCAAGATAGCCCCTGGGGGGTGGGGATGGCATTATTGGTTACCGGGCCAGGGTTTGGCTCAACATCTCCTGAGGAGCAAAGTAAGAGCAGTATAAGGGTGTACCAAAATATATTGAGAATTGGACGTTTAGGGCATTGGGCAGAATTAATATTTGGAGTGGATCTTTGAGCAGAGAAATATATTCAGGGCCCTATGGGCAGATACGTTTATAGTAAGGTGAATGTGCAGGAAAGGTGAACCTAGACATTGAGTAACAAAGAAAGAGGTAGTATCTCTAGAGGAACAGGTTACACTAGTTATACCAGTAAGGGTCTATAAGTGTTTCTTGTAGTTGGCCACCAGGTTTGCACAAATCTCAGGAGGAATTTTGGCTCTCCAAGGTTTCAAGGCTGATGTTTGGGAACTCAAAACTTCTGATCCATCCACATATTTTCTATGGGATTAAGGTCTGGAGACTGGCTAGGCCACTCCAGGACCTTAATGTGCTTCTTCTTGAGCCACTCCTTTGTTTCCTTGGTTGTGTGTTTTTGAACATTGTCATGCTGGAATACCCATCCACAACTCATTTTCAATACCCTGGCTGAGGGAAGGAGGTTCTCACCCAAGATTTAATGGTACAGTACATAGCCCAATCCATTGTCCCTTTGATGCAGTGAAGTTGCCCTGTCCCCTTAGCAATAAAACACCCCCAAAACACAATGTTTCCACCCCCATGTTTGACCGTGAGGATGGTGTTCTTGGGGTCATAGACAGCATTCCAAGTTGAGTTGATGCCAAAGAGCTTAATTTTGGTCTCATCTGACCACAACACCTTCACCCAGTTCCCCTCTGTATCATTCAGATGTTCATTGGCAAAGTTCAGACAGGCCTGTACATGTGCTTTCTTGAGCAGGGGGATCTTGCAGGTGCTGCAGGATTTCAGTCCTTCATGGCATAGTGTGTTACCAATTGTTTTCTTGGTGACTATGGTCCCAGCTGCCTTAAGATCATTGACAAGATTCCCAGTGTAGTTTTGGGCTGATTCCTCAAGGTTCTCATAATCATTGCAACTCCACAATGTAAGATCTTGCATGGAGCCCTAGAATGAGGGAGATATGACAGTTATTTTGTGTTTCTTCCATTTGTGAATAATCACACCAACTGTTGTCACCTTCTCACCAAGCTGCTTGGCGATGGTCTTGTAGCCCATTCCAGCCTTGTCTAGGTCTACTATCTTGAACCTGACATCCTTGGACAGCTCTCTGGTCTTGGCCATGGTGAAGAGTTTGGAATCTGATTGATTGCTTACTTCTGTGGACAGGTGTCTTATATACAAGTAACAAGCTGACAGTAGGAGAACATTTAAGGGAGTGCTCCTAAGGGAGTGCTCTAATCTCAGAGTCACCTGGGAGCCAGAAATCTAGATCAAAAGATCTATATCAAATAAGATCAAATACTTATTTCACGCATTGTAATTCAAATCAATTAATAACTTGTTTAAATGCATTTTTCTAGAATTTTTTGTTGCTATCCTGTCTCTCACTGTTGAAATATACCTACCATAAAATTATAGACTCATATTTTTTTTGTCAGTGGGCAAACATACAAAATCAGCAGTACTATTTCTCATCAAGATCATGCTATAGTGCCATTGCCTGCCGTTACAAAGAAAGCCTGCTTGTACTAGTGTTACTATATTATGCTTTATGTCTGTGTGATTGTCCAGGCCTATTTTCTTTAGCATTACTCTTACCATTATTTAATTTAATTGCCATTTGGGCATCCTGTGTATTAGTGTGTGTTCTCTTAGGATGTTCTCCTGCAGTTGCCTCCTTCATTACCGACACATTCAATACCACATTATAGAATATTCCACCATCTTACTATTGAGGCAGCAGGTTGTCCGGAGCTCTCTGGCATTGTTGACTGAAATAAGGAACATCAGGAGATGCCGGAGAGGCTCATAACAGTCATGAACCAAGTCCTCCTCACTGTCAATAGACTGGACCAGGCACGGCTGACAGACAGAGCTGCTTCAGCCACTCCCTCTTCTCCACCTGCTGCTGACACCACTCCCGGAGGATCTCCAGCCTCTGCAGCCGTCCACCTCTTACTCACTCAGGATGTAGGGCTGTAACGATACACCAAACTCACGATTCGGTTCATATCACGATTTTTGACCCACGGTTCGATACAAACCTTGATTCTTTTTTGAGGGGGTGAGAGAAAAAAATGATATTTTTAGTAAATAACATTTAAAAAACCTGTATATACTGACCAAATTATACTATTAACATTGCTAATTATTAACAATATACCTAAGTAAAATAAATGAACAGCCAAAGCTATAACACTTTTGTGCTACTCAATGAGTGGGTCGTTATTTTTGTTGCTTTGATGTACTGAGAGATGCACAATTTAATACTGATCACAAGAAATATGTTTCAGTAAACAAAGCTGCAAGGACACAAACAAAATATCATAAACAATAATCACAAACAGACAAAGCTTATAAATTAACTGCGTTGCTGTGAGGTAAACGCATGGAGCTGCCACAATCACCTGCTATTACTATAATCTGCCAGCAGTTGCCAACTAAATGTTTCTCAGAGAAAGCGTTTATGGCTTCTTTCGACAAAATACAAATGAACGAATAAATGTCGAATTTCTTTGAGACATTTTTAGACCTTAAATTCTGGAAAACAAAACAAGATATTTTGTCTTTTTAATGATCTGCGGACACATTATTCAACTAGCTCAACTTTTGCAGGTAGGCGTCACATGACCGGAAGGTAGTCAGATGACACGTAATTGGAAGATGTTTACAGGTAAAATTAAATAATTTATCCTCAACTAGTTTTGTCTACGTATTTTATAATGTTCACTTCAAACAATACTAATAGTAATTTAAAGATGTGGTTGCAATAGATCTGGACAGGAAGGATAACTCTGAGAGTTGGAAGGGGTGTGTCACGATTCTGCCTTCTCAGACCGCGACACGGGTTAGTCGATCTGAGTTCCACGATTTCGGTTTCATAACACATATCGTTACAGCCCTACCGGATGGCATCAAAGTGTCAAGGCTTCCTCCTGCAGCTGGGGTAATATATATTGCCACCACGTCCCCAGCATACATGTCAGGGTATCAGCTCTGTTCTCGTGTCTCTCTGGATGTGTGCTTGAGTGGGCCAATGTAGTCTGGGGAGACAGTAAACCTGTAATTAATTACTATACACCCAGCTGTTCTTCTTGGTTTCAGTCACCACCCTGGGTGCTGGAATTTGGGTGAACGCTTCTTCCACCTGCATCAGAGCAACAGATCACCAAGGGAATTTGCCATGCAAATTCCATCTGGGTCAGCGTCCAGGCCAGTGTCCATGGGTAGAGACTGAGAGGGGACTCGGGAGAAGTGCACCTTTTGTGGCAGAAGGGAGCACTTTGCAGTCACTTGCCACCTGTGCCTGTCGGGTCCAAGGAGCAGCAGCATGTGCACACCCCATTTACAGTCTAGCTCCCCACAATTTAAATCATATACATAAATTCCTGTCCCTTTCCCTACATTCCCTCGATTTTTCCCACTTAAGGCCCTTGTAGATTCTGGGGCAGTGGGTAATTTTATAGACAGGTCACACATCCAGGCTCTGAATATTCCATTGACCAAGCTTACTAAGCTGCTACCAGTCCGGCCTCTGGACTGCCGACCACAAGGATCCAGGGAAATGAATGCCTCTTCCTGTTCCATATCAACCTTGGTAACATTTGTCCATTGACTATTTAACAAAGCTACCTCCTTCTGAGGGCAACACGGCAATCCTGTTTTTTGTGGACAGGTTCTCAAAGGCTTGCCGCCTCCTACCTCTGCCCGGGGTGCCCACAGCACGCAGAGGCTATTTCACCCATGTCTTCCAGCAGTATGGAATACATCGGAAGACATCGTTTTCTGACTGTGGACCCCAATTTACCTCTCACATCTGGAAAGCCTTTATGGTGAGGATGGGGGTCATGGTGAGTCTTACCTCCGGGTTCCATCCGGAGCCAATGGGTAGGTCGAACATGTGAACCAAGAGATTGGTAGCTTCTTGCGGCTGGGTGAGTGGTTAAAGTTTTGGCCCTGGTCAGAGTATGCCCAGAACTTCCTACACCATTCACACATCTCACACATTTCCAACATGTCTCTCCTCAGGTCAGTGGTGGAAGGCCCTCTCCATGAGTCCGGGGTGCTGGAGACACCCCTCCGCTGTTGGAGATTGATGGTGGCCAGGCCTACACGGTGAGTGCCATCCTAGATATGAAACGGTGGCGGGGCGGCCTCCAGTACCTCATGGATTGGGAGGTGTACAGTCCAGAGGAGCAGTGCTGGGTCCCGGCAGAGTCAAATTTCCCCACATCGCATCCTCTGGGTCATCCCTTGGGCAGGGGTTGCTACACCACCGGAGCTGTGCGTTGTGGGGGGGTACTGTCATAACTCCTACCACTCCTAGTCCTGGAGCACCCCTGCTGGCGCATGCAGGATCTGATGGTCGGCAGTCACCTGCCTACTGACAGCACCATTTCTGCAATTACCCTATCATCAGGATCGCATAACAAGACACAACTGAACCAATGTTAAGGAACACAATGTTACATAGTAATATAAGCGAACAAATTCAGTACAATATACGAAAAACCAGAGTAATCGCATACTTCTATTGTGAAATATCATGACCTGGAAGTACTTTGTAATACCTTCCAGCAAGATTCAACTGTAATGACTGGAAAAAAGCCTACATCAAATGCTGTAACGAACTACTATTTTCCTGAAACAACACAAATAAGCATAGCGAAATATGGTAAAATAAAACAGCTGTGATGACATGACAACTGGTTCAGAGTTCAGAAACGAAAAACATGACCAGTCATGTTGTTCTGCTTATGATTAAACATTGCATACATGTACAGTAGTTGGGTAAAAAAAATATTTATACAGTGCGTGGTGTGAGTAAAATCCTTGGGGAAGGCAAGTCGCAACCTCTGCGCAACCTCATTTCTGCCTGTGGTCTTTTTGGAGATTACTGTTTTCAGTCGTTCAATTGAATGATACAACAAGTAAAAAAAAAACTTGAGCCACTAAAAAGAGTCATTCCAAATGAAAAAAAATGTTCATGAACTGCAAATCGCTATTTTCCAAGCTGCAGAAAAACATTAAAGGTCTAGCTAAATGCTGTTACTGACTATATTAACAACGATACAAATAATGTAGTTGGTTAACATTTATAGGAGCCAAGCTTGAACTTCCCTCTTCTCAGGCCCGATGTACAACATAATTAAATCACTGGCCATTATGGAGAATTAGCTAAGTGTGAAGTCATGGCCATTTAGGAAAGGTCAACTTTTAGCTACTATAGCTAGTGAGTCAATGAGATATATTTCTTAAATGACATTTTGAATTTAATGTGATTTGATTGGTGAGAAGCCAGTTCCAAAACTGAATGAATGCAATGTCACACAGGGTAGACAGTTGCAGCTTTTGCCTACCCTCTCCATTGATATTAAGTCTAAAGGTGGGAATCCGCTTGGGCAAAATAATAACACCAGAAGTGAGCTTGATAGGGACACTTCAGCCCTCAAAATCATTTTCTAGGTTGTTTTCACAATATCCTAGTAAAAAACACCTTTTTCATTGCGTTCTGCACTTCTTAAGCTGTCCTCTTCAACTTTTTGAGTGAATTAAACTACAGGGGAGGAGATCATAAAACTGTGCACTCCGACCATGAAAAGGCGTAATGTGGTACAGTGGGTGGCAGTATATGCACCTTTTAACACTAGAACCGCATTATTCTGTTGTCCAATTTCAAAAATCTCAAACAGAAAGCTTTTTATCAATGATTTCCATGTTTTTTTTACCACTAATTACTACTAAAACCGCCAAAATCCGACGCGCCTAACGTTGGTACCCAGCCAATTATCTGGTACCCAGGCGCTAAGCAACCAAGGCGCTAAGCACCTCTCACTGAATGAATGCTTTCAATGGCTCAATGGCCAATAACCACAGACAAAAAATCTTTAGCCCTGGCTGAGAATTAACTAATCAATGTCTATCATGTCATAAAATACTTTTAACTTTAGTCTTTGCAATATAATGTAATAACTAAAGTTACTGGCTATCATGTGTTTTAGAATTGTCGCCGATATTTTTCATTAACGAAACGCTGCTTCTCATAATTCAACATTTTACATAGGCTACACTCATGTTGTAGCAAAATAAATAATTGAATAATATTTGTATTATAAGTAGGCTATTTGTTGTTTCCATTGCTACCATAATCCTTAAGTTTTAAAATCACAATTGGCCAAATGCTGCTGCATTTACACATGTAATTCTCCATGTCGGATATAGCCTATTACACTAACTAAAAAAATATGTGCTCAGTTCGCATAACGCCTGACATAAATGAAAGGGCAGAGGGATTTATGAAAGAACTTTTGGATGCCCGTGATTCTCAAAATGTTTATTTTTTTCATAGTAATTATATAATGACATTATAAGCAGATTTACTCTCTGTAGCCTATTATATGTTTCCGTTTCCTGGCAGAAGCAGCCAGATTCAGATTTAACATTTCCTATAGGCTACTTAAGTTCAAAGGATACAATTAAAATGTAGGCTTATATATAAAATGACTGGCTATCTTGTGTTTCTGAATTTTCACTGATTATTTTACACTTACATCCCTGATCTCTGCTTCTCACGTAGGTTGAAGTCAGCTAAAATGGGCCATCCGGTGAAATGGGCCAAATAATGTTGTAGAGGCCTACATCATATCTCTTAAAATCTTTACAGCAAAAAAATATTTATTTTATTGTATGATCACCTATACAACATTCCTTGTGTGGGGGTTTCGTTTGTGCTCAGTTTGCATAACGCATGACATAGATGGAAGTGCAGAGGGATTTATAAAAAAAGCTATTGGATGCCCGTCAATCACCCCCCTAAAAACTGGCCCTGTTTCGCGGCCGCGAGGTCCGGTCTGAGTAGTTATATTTTTTTTGTTTAGCAAAATCATCCCGCTGGTCTAAGCTGTGCAGCCTCTTCCGAAAGCGTCTGTGTCATAACATTTCAATCAAAACTGATGCCCATGCCCCGGAAGTTATGACTTGGAAAACTATAGCTATAAAACGTTAATTGTCTGGTAACATGCATTTACAGCGTGCGGTTATGCAAAACTAAGCTTGCTTGAACCTGAACAACACCGCGGACAGAGAGGGGGTGGAAGAGGGGCAATGAATATACATTTAGTAAGAGGGTGTGTGAGGGGGTGGGGGAGGGGCTGTGTTTCAATTGCGCAAGCATGAACGATCATCTTCATTCATCAATGGATCTCAACATGCCCCTGAGTTGTTGAACTTTAACCTACCTAGGCAGAGTAGGGTTGACATCCGGCCTGAATACTGACCCAGGTCCGACCCAAGCCAGTCGGTCGGAGAATCAGAAATGAAATGAGCTGCTGATAAAAAGCCCAATACATTTTTTTACCTATATTACTCAAATCAATTTGTAATGTAACAAAATAAGTAATTCAATAATATTTGTAACCATATTTACAAAAAATATGATCAAGTGGTTAACTAAAGGTTTACTCTCTGTTGCCTATATTACACAGCATTGCTGATGTTTCAACACGTTGGCAAAGAGCTTACACAAAGTCCATATGTGGGGGCTTCTTTTGCTCAGTTTCACATTAGCCTAATATACGATCAGTTCGTACAACACCGCGGACAGAGGGGATAAGGGGTTTGGAGGAGGGGCCATTAGCCCAGCAGGCACCGGACGTCAGTTCAACATCATTTCAACGTTGGACTCCAACGTTGGACAGACGGTTGATTTTAGTTGGATATGAAAATCGGATTGACGTCAAAACCCAACGTTTTATTGACGTCAACCTACAACGTTGGACAGACGGTTGATTTTAGTTGGATATGAAAATCGGATTGACTTCAAAACCCAACGTTTT
>JACXGM010027275.1:0-14546 GCA_016801145.1 Umbra pygmaea | reverse complement strand
ACTGAGGGTTCAGAGACCTGTTTCTCTATAATAGGTGTGGCCTCTAGGTCAAAGATGGAAAGATAGAAGAGTTATACTGAAGTAATGATCCAACTATGAACAGACACATCCAGGTCTGAATGACAGTGAAACAAGGATGGATTTCTAGAGTATTTATTATTTAAGAGACATTCCATCACTTCCCAGACAATACTTGTTGGTACAAGTTGGTAGTGGATTATATAGTATTTATTATTTAAGAGACATTCCATCACTTCCCAGACAATACTTGTTGCTATTAGTTGGTAGTGGATTATATAGTATTTATTATTTAAGAGACATTCCATCACTTCCCAGACAATACTTGTTGCTATTAGTTGGTAGTGGAGTATATAGTATTTATTATTTAAGAGACATTCCATCACTTCCCAGACAATACTTGTTACTACAAGTTGGTAGTGGATTATATAGTTTTTATTGTCTGATCCCTCCTGATAGCCCAGTAGAGGATTAGAACACATCAGTTAATGACCAACTAGATCATCAGGAGGGATCAGACAATACATGTTAAAATACCACCAATTTAACTATATTAAAAAAGTGGATGCCTTTAAAGTATAACTCTCACAAAATTCTTTTCTTTCAGAATAAATATGTTTTTTAGTAAGTTATAAAGAAAAATTCACTTTGTTCTTAATTTTGACAGTTGCAAATGAACACTGCTCAAAAAAATAAAGGGAACACTAAGATAACAACACATCCTAGATCTGAATGAATGAACTAATTATATGAAATACTATGGTCTTTACATAGTTGAATGTGCTGACAAGAAAATCACACAAAAAATATCAATTGAATGCAAATTTATCAACCCATGGAGGTCTCGATATGGAGTCACACATAAAATCAAAGTGGAAAACCACACTACAGGCTGATCCAACTTTGATGTAATGTCCTTAAAACAAGTCAAAATAAGTCTCAGTAGTGTGTATAGCCTCCCGTATGACCTTCCTACAACGCCTGGGCATGCTCCTGATGAGGTGGTGGATGGTCTCCTGAGGGATGTCCTCCCAGACCTGGACTAAAGCATCCGCCAACTTCTGGACAGTCTGTGGTACAACGTGGCGTTGGTGGATGGAGTGAGAAATTATGTCTCAGATGTGCTCAATCGGATTCAGGTCTGGGAAATGGGAAGGCCAGTCCATAGCATCAATGCCTTCCTCTTGCAGGAACTGCTGACACACTCCAGACACATGAGGTCTAGCATTGTCTTGCATTAGGAGGAACCCAGGGCCAACCGCACAAGCAAATGATCTCACAAGGGGTCTGAGGATCTCATCTCAGTACCTAATTGCAGTCAGGCTACCTCTGGTGAGCACATGGAGGGTTGTGCGACCCCCCAAATAAATGCCACCCCACACCATTACTGACCCACCACCAAACCAGTCATGCTGGAGAATGTTGCAGGCAGCAGAATGTTCTCCACGGCGTCTCCAGACTCTATCACGTCTGTCACATGTGCTAAGTGTGAACCTGCTTTCATCTGTGAAGCAGAGGTGGCACCACAGGTCCAAAAGTGGTGGGGCAGAATTTGTGACATATCGGGGCCTTTCCTGCGGATCAGTTTGAAGTTTCCCTGAACTTGAAGGTAAAAGTATGTGTCCTAATTGCATGCTATGTTGATGAAAGATAAATCATTCACATACATTTGAGTAACTTAGTCAACATTTATCCATATAGACAATTCATGTAACAATAATATTTACAGTACATGCCTTCTCGATTGGCATCTGTGCTATAGATTTGATTTTTTTTCTCTTTGGGTCATGTGAATCAAAAACCTATTGAAACTACTACAAACCTTAGTTATAATTCTGAATCATAAAAGCCAAAAACAGCAACTGCAAAAAACAACACTGTAGTATAAAACAACAGAGCAGATAATATGTATAAAAATACAGATTTTAGCTCTATATGGTAAGCAGCACACTTAAACCAACATAGAAAGACAAAGACATGATTAATGTGTCGATTTCCGAATGCAAACATGGAATGCTTCTAAAGCTTAGTTCCATATAAATGCAAGGGTAATTTGTTGTTTTGTCAGTAGTGAAAAACAATATTGACCTTGTAGTTGAAAAAGGAGCCTCATATGAAATAATACTAAAATAAAAAAGCGGAAAAGTCACGTGAGGTCTCACGTGGGTAGTTGTTTCCGGTGTTACAATGCTTCACTTGAGAGTTTACGTCAGCTAAGTTTAGATTATTTAGACTGATATATTGAATGAAAACCCTCGTTATTATTTGAATAGATATTGCTATGAGCTAAAAGGCTTGCTTTTCATTGGAATTACAACTTCATGACATTTAGTCCTATGGAGTCTGTTCATTTGCATAAGAAGATCTACACTTTGTGACTGCCAAAATGGCAGCCAGCAGAGACACACTGTTAAGGTGAGTTGTACAAAACCTCTTTTTATTAAACTCTGTGTACTCAAACAATGTTCTCAATGCTCAAGTTCATGTGTACAGCCCCTGGTGATACTTAGAGCAAAATTTTATGTTGTGCCGAGGCCTTCTTAGTATTTTAAAGAAAGCCATTTTGATGCTATCATAGTAGTGCCCCTGTCACTCCGATTCAAAAGGCGATTTGACCAAAACCAAAAATACGTAAAATCTTAAGTGGCGTTTCCGTCCTAATTATGCTTTTAAACAAAAGTTTGACTCTGTAACGCTCAGCCCAGGGAGGGCTGCCGTTTATGAACTATCTTGAACTGATAGATGGACTCCTGTGTATGTTTGGTTATTTCATGTGTATATTGTTACATTTTGGTTTCCCTTGATTTTATTCAGTGCAGTGCAAGGTGTTTTTGTTCCTCCATTATTGTTGTGTCATGCCCCTTTAATTGTTGTCACGCCTCTCTCTCTAGTGTGGGCTGTCATTTGTTAGGTTTAGGTTAGGAAAGTCGGGTAACTTCTGGATCAGTTAGATTAATGATTACGTACAGTCGTGTGTGATTAGGTAGTTAGCATTTGTTATATAAACAGCCCAGACTAGAGGGCGTTGGGCATTGTGTTCTTTTCGAACCTGTTACGTGAGGGATCCTCTTCAAGTCTGCCTTAGGTTTCTTTATGTTTCATATGTCAAGAAGTTATCCGCGATTACGTTGTGTGTGTTAATGTTCTGTTAATGGTATTAGAGAGAAGGGGTGCTGGTAGTAACTAGGGGTGGCACGGTTCACAAAACACCCACGGTTCGGTTCGTATCACGGTTTTAGGGTCTTGGTTTTCGGTTCTGTACGGTTCTTGTTATTTTTTCTTTCAATCTTAACACTCCAGAAATATACTCCACCATATGATATATAGCTTAATTATCCACAATTTAGGATACAGTATTAAAATATAGTTATATCATGTAATCAAGCACAAACGGAATTTGAAGTATTAAAAAATAACAATTAAAATAACTTGCATTTATCAAACTTCCAACTTCAGTGTAGCTCGTACAAAAATACACGTAACGTGACCTTGCAGCACTCCACACTCCACCATTGATGAGCAATCGGCTCCACTCGCGGCATCTCAAAATCTGACGAATATCTTTTAAACTGACCTTTGTCAATCTGAAATGAAGACAGATTCAGCTGCATGGCACATTTATCGCTTAAAATGTTTTCATAAACACGTTTGGGTGAATAATTTTGTATAATATGAGATTGTAGTCAGAACGCCATTAGAGTCTGTTTTGAAAATCGGGAGAGGCCAGCTGCCAGACCCACGTAACGCGTTCGTCCTTTCAGCTGCCATGTGTTGCTTTGTCACGCTCATCCCGCTAGTCGTTTCTGGTGAGTGTTTTAACATAGGTGTTGAAAGTTTTCATAGTGGCAGTAAGTGGTTTGTGCACATTAGCAGTGTACAAACAAACCGTGCGACGCACACACGCACCGAACCGAGACAAGGGAACCGAACGGTTCGGATTAGGGCTGGGATAAACTATTATTTTTTAAACGATTAATCTAGCGATTATTTTTACGATGCATCAATTAATCTAACAATTCGTTTTTTCAGTCCGATTCGATTTCGATTCGATTATCGATTATCTTCCTATTAATTGACTAATAATAGCAATTTACACATTTAATATAATAAACCAACAACAAAGAAACACAAACAATTTCTCTATGTATCCACCTCAGCCCATAGGCTACACTTAAAAATAAAGGTTCTTCAAAGTTTCTGTGTTGGGGTAAATGGTTCCTTGAAGAACCTTTGACATCTAAAGAACCTTTCCATTGCACAATAGGTTCTTTGTAGCGCCAAAAGGTACTTTAGATTATAAAATGGTTCTTCACCACCATCTCATGTGACCTTACATTTTTGGAGTAAATTTGTGTTTCCCATACATTGATTTATTTGTGGTGGTTTGCCACAAGCTCTGCACTGACCGCTATGAGTAGATTTGTGCTTCCTATGTTAATTAGACTGCAAAATATATTTAATCTTATATTAGTAACATAAAAGGCAACATGTTTAGTATTGGGCAGTTATGCATTATTTTCACATTTCTTAATGGCACTAAGAAAAAATAGGTTTTTCAAGGAACCTTTCAGTGAAAGGTTCTGGGGAACCAAAAAAGGTTATTCTATGGCATTGCTGTGAAACCCCCTTTTTGGTTCTTCCTGGCACCTTTATTCTTAAGAGTGTATGCCCTTTGATTAAACATGAACAAGTAGGCTAATTAAATCTTATGCGTGTAACATAAACGTCACTTGTGCCGTCACGGCATGACAGTGAACACACAGTTACATGCCAGGACTATAATGGGCACCTGTATTCTGTTTTAAACCGGAATAGTCCTGGCATGTAACTGTGCTCACTGTCCCATCGACGACAATCAATGAAGACATACAGTAACGTTACAACCGTTTTTTGACTTAGGTAGCATAAGCGTTTAATTTCACACCTTGAATACAGACTATATTACATATAGTAATCAATTACACTGTAGCCTAAAACTTTAGGTGTCGACAACGTAGTATAGCCTACTCCATCATAAAGCGGGGAGTTGAGAAAAAAACTTACAGTGCTCTGTCATTTGCAGTTGCTCCCGGGTGGCGCCTCTTCTGGGGCCGGATGCACAAACTGGACATAAAAAAAGTCTTAAATCCTAGGTCGGGCGTAGCTACGTCCGAGGTTGTGACTGGAATTTACACCTGTTGCACCAAATAAAAATAAGACTAGTCATAGCTAAGTCCAGTGTAAGTAATGCGCGTCCGTGAGATAAGAATATTCTTAATGATATAGTTGCTAGGCAGTGTTATTTCCTTAATTAATCCAACTAGATAAAATGGACAAAGACAGTTTTAAACGTTCCAACGTTGCCCCCTGGCAACCGTTTCGCTCCATAACCCACAGATTGTAAAAGAAAAGAGAAGGTACCATTAACATACTTGCATTTTATTGGTTTGTATGGTTAAAAATATATTATTTTCATGTAATTGATCCCTAAATTCGATGTGCCTGCGAGAGCAAAAAAAATAATAAATCCCGTTTACGAATACAAAGCCAAAGAATGTGTGCGTGTGCTGTGCACTACAGCATGAAAAATAGACTTTAGATAGACAAAGCAATTTGCATCGTCCTAACTTGAGAAAGATAACAGAATATATTCACCATTTAGCATGAGGAATGGCAGTGAAGTGTCCGTCTTAACAAGAATTAATATTAAATACAGTTGTGATGGAAAACATATTGTTTTACCTATTGAGATAGATCGAACAGCTGAAAGTGACTGATCAAGATGACAGTAATGTTACTTCAGTTTTGAGAAAAAACGTTGGCTATTTCCAGGCATTTAATTGATAGTTAAAGCTGAAAGACATATCTACATATCTTACACATATTTACTTTTGACTTTTACTAATCTAAAACGCTTGTTCAAACGTGATAATTGCCTACTCAATCAGCTGTTAATTCATAGTTATTAGTACGATTTGTGGTCGTTGCAAACGTAAATAATGTGCCCTGCATTTTCGATTGTACAAAACGGTCTTTCTCCAAAGAAATTACAACTAAATCTTAATGCAATCAGAGTCAGAAAATGTGGACATTTAAAAAAAAATATATAAATCGCCACCCTGCGCCTGCTAGGCTGACAATCTAAGAACAGTTACGACCTATATACGTCCAGCTGGTGCAACCGGCAGGTACTGGTGCATTGCCGTGATGCTAGAATGGAATGCCATCTCCATTTTGCAAAGACAACATATCACATAATTGTTTCCTTTTAAATTAAATAATTCCCATACTTTAGAGAAACGAGTGAGTGCCACCTTGCACTTCTGAAAGTCAAAGGAGCCACTCGTGTTGCTATTACTCTCCGGCGCCACTATCTTTGTTTTGGGTCTGACAAATCGACGCGCATATTTTGCGTCAACGTATTTTTTGCGTCGACATCATCGATGACGTCGACGTGTTGTCCCCAAGGCGGTAGCTTTTCATCCGGAAGTCAAGGCTTGAATGTAGCGATTCAGATGCTACCAGGCTATCAGCTCACGTTAGCATTCCATTCATTCCAATGAGTTTAGGGGTCACTTTGACAGCGAATAAATTGAAATCGGAAGCGTTTAAAGACTCTATTACTCCACTGTTTATTTCTAAAGAAACAGGACTATGGATAAAAAGCTCCAATACCTTGTACCTCACGTTATGGCCCCGTATCAGCAGTTTTTGTAAACGTATGCTAGTTCCTGTCTCATAACCACGTGACTTCCTGTCGCACAGTAGAGGTATTACCGTATATTCCAGTAGATGCTCGCAAACAATTAATTAAAAAATTAATGCCCCATTAATTTGAATATAACAAATGGATATTATGAAATGTGCCATTATAAAATAAGAGTGCCTTGAAATAAATAAATGTGGAATTATGAAATTAAAGTCCCCTGAAATAAATAAAAGGTTTCCTTTGAAAAACACCATTATGAAATAAAAAACAATTTATTTATTTCATTGGACTGCGTTTATATATTTATATTTAAATATTTATATATTTATTGTGTCATTTATTTATTTCAGGACTTATTTCATAGCTGTAACATCCAGTCCTAGATGTGTTTAGTTACTGCCCTGTGTGTTCCTTGTCTCTGGTTTGCTCCCTATGTATTGTGTTTTGGTTCCCCCTTGTGTTTGTTTCGAGTATTGCTTTCTGTTGTTGCTCTTTCAGTTACATCATGGTTTGGTTTCCTTTATCCAATAGATCCCTGTTCTTGTTGATTAGTTTTCCCAGGTGTGTCGTGTTAGCCTTCGTTTGATTTAGTATTTAGCCCTTATGTTCCTCCCTGTGTGTTGTCGTTCAATGTTTCCCTGTTACGTGTCCTTATCAGTGTGTTATCCATTTTGCCCCTCCTGGCAGTCTTTTGTTTATAGTAATAAAAGTAATTTGATTATTGCAACCTTCGCGCCTGTCTCTCTCTCTCTCCTGATAACAAGGGATACCGTGACAATAGCCATATTTATTTATTTAATATTGACAAAAATGGCTTTCCATAAGAACCTTCCCCCCCACAAACACACTGCAGGGTGCAGTCCACTGAATGGGATGTTAAATGGGTATCATTATCCTGTGGTAAGTAAAGATCCTGTAGAACTTCTGATATGTTGTTTCAATCATTACCCACTGTACATATCTAGCTTATATTTTATGTGTACAGAATGTAAATGCACTGATCAGCCATAACATAAAGACCCCCTGCCTAATACTGTGTTCTAACACCTTTCTATCAGAACCAGAATGAACTTTTTAGCAATTTGAGCTACAGTAGCTCGTCTGTTGGATCAGACCACACATCGCATCAATGTGCCTTGGCCACCCAAGACCCTTTCAAAGCTTTTCCTTCCTTGGAACACTTTTGATAGGTACTGACCAATGCAGGCCGGAAAAAATGATGATCCAGAAGATCAGAGAGCTGTGACACCATTCACACTCTGACTGTGATAGATCACTCATGCCCTCTGCTGGCCAAACCTGATATCTAACTTCTGATTCAAACACAACTAAGAATAAACAGAGGAAACACAAGCCACTCCTTAAAAAAACTATTCAAGGAAAGTGAAACTGATCACATGTAATTTTGTCTGTCCTGTTTGTTGTTTGTCCTGTATGAAAAACGGCAGTGGCCATGGACTCACTCAGTTGTTCAATCTGTCTGGATCTACTGAAGGATCCAGTGGGTATTCCCTGTGGACACAGCTACTGTATGGACTGTATTAAGGGCTGCTTTGATCAGGAAGATATCAAGGGTATCTACAGCTGCCCTCAGTGCAGACAGACCTTCATCCCAAGGCCTGTTCTTAACAGGAACACAATCCTGACTGAATTGGTGGAGAATCTGAAGAAGACAAGACTCCAAGCTGCTCCTCCTGATCATTATTATGCTGGACCTGGAGATGTGGAGTGTGATTTCTGCACTGGGAGAAAACTCAAAGCTGTCAAGTCCTGTCTGGGGTGTCTGGCCTCTTACTGTGAGACTCACCTCCAGCCTCACTATGAATTTGCAGGCTTTAAAAAGCATAACTTGGTCCAAGCCTCCACACAACTACAGCAGAAGATCTGCTCTCATCATGACAAACTACTGGATGTTTACTGTCGTACTGATCAGCAGATTATCTGTTTACTTTGTACAATAGATGAACATAAAGGCCATGATACAGTCTCAGCTGTAGTAGAAAGGAATGACAAACAGGTAAGACAAATTCAGAACTTAGTCGTAATCAGGAAATGGTTTATTCTAAGGTGATATAACTACAACAGTGTAACCAAACTTCCAACAAACAATCAAATAAGATAGATCACTAATCAATAAATAACTTTTAATAGGTCTAGTGAGCCTGTAATGTGTAGCTGGGTGTGGAGATAGCAGAGGCAAGTGCAAAGGTTGACTTGGAAAAAACAAACAGTGTTTAATACCAATAATATGTTATATCATACATAAATAAATGGACTGCAGAGATTCAGAATGAAATAGCAACAACAGTTATACTTCTACACATAACAGAGAACAATGAATCACAAACCACAGAACACTAGTACTTAAATACCAGGGTAATGGAAATAAACGACCATGAAAATGACTTAAAAAATACACACAATCTATTGATCAATGTGGTAAAAGCATGAATAAGAACAGCTGTCTGTGAACTGAAAACAGAATATACAGGTGTTTAAAATGATTAGGCAAGAGGTCAGCAAACACAAAAAGCAGTAAATAAAACATGGAGCAGAGTCAGATACCTCTGGGACTCCTGTTACACAGAGCTAGTTCTTGATGAATACATTACTGTAAATGCCGATGAGTTGAGACCACATAAAAATCAAATGTTTTTAAGATCCTATATAAATATGTCTTTACATTTCATAATATGTGTTTTTTCAACAGCAACAACTGTGTGTAAAACACCAGAAATCCCAGAGTAGAATCCAGGAGAGAGAGAAGGAGATTCAGGATCTGAGACAGGCTGTAGACTCTCTGAAGGTGAGTGTTGTCATTGTCAAAAGTTTGAATAATGTCACAAATACAGATTCTCACAGTCTGCTGCCTCAGTGTTGATGATGGCAATTTGCATATACTCCAGAATGTCATGAAGAGTGATCAGATGAATTGCAAAGTTTCCATTTGCCATGAAATTGAACATAATCCCCCACAAATGTTAGTAAATGTCTCGTTAACGCAGATGAGAGTGTTGATGAGGACAAGGATGGAGATCACTCTGTCATGCTGATTGAGTTAGAATAACAGGCTGGAAGCTTTAAAAGGAGGGTGGTGCTTGAAATCATTGTGCGTCCTCTGTCCACTATGGTTACCTGCAAGGAAGCACATGCTGTCATCATTGCTTTGCACCAAATGGGCTTCTTAGGCAAGAATATTGCTGCTAGTAAGATTGCATCTAATTCAACCATTTATCGGATCATCAAGAGCTTTAAGGAGAGAGGTTCAATTGTTGGGAAGAAGGCATCAGTGCTCCCAAGAAATTCCAGCAGGTGCCAGGACCATCTCCTAAAGTTGATTCAGCTGCAGTATTGGGGCACCACCTGTGCAGAGCTTGCTCAAGAATGAGACAAAGATGTTTGGAGCAAAGAAGTCGCTTCTCTCCAGGAAAAACATCTGTGACAGACTGATATTCTGTAAAAGGTACAGGGATTGGACTGCTGAGGACTGGGGTAAAGTCATTTTCTCTGCTGAATCCCCTTTCTGATTGTTTGGGCCATTCGGAAAACACCTTGTTCAGAGAAGACAAGGTGAGGGCTACCATCAGTCCTGCGCAGTGTTACCACAGTTACTTTAAAAAAGCAATCTAAATACTGATTACTCCTTTAAAAAGCAACTTAGTTACTTTACAGATTACTTGATTTAAAAAAATAACTAAGTTAGATCACAATATACTTTATTATTTACATTCAGCAGCTGCCGACAACACCCCCGCCGCCTTAACATATAAATGACAACCGGTTTTGCCAACACTCACTTTATTGGAAGTGCATTATAACAATAATGTCAACAATGTATCTCCTGACATTTTAAGTTGAACTTAAAAACTATTTCCTGAAAAAATGTTTTTATAAAAAATAAAATAAAGACAGTCTTACTTGACCTGACATATTTAACTGTTAACACTGTAATGGCAAAACGTACTATTATTAACCTACATTGTTTATAAATGTAACTAATACATTTTTTTAACATGTTTTTAGTTTTTTTTAAATAATAGTGCTAATTTTAAATCACTGCAATAATCATTGTTAATTAATTATAAAGCTAGTGAATTGTAATGAAATGCTATTGTATTGTGTGTAAAGAAACAATAAGAGTATTTTTTTATTTTTTTACAGTTTTTGCCGATTGCTAAAACACTAAAAGTGAATGCTCATACCAAAGTGTCGAAACCGTAACGTTTCTGTAGTAGAGAGGTAAAAGGACACAATTAATGTGCAGTTATGAAGTTAAAGCATTAATTGATTAGTATATTTCCATTTCTTCCCTGTTGCAATAGTCTGAGTTGAGAATGGAGAAATGCTTAATAAATGCGTATAGAGGATTGATAGGATAGACGTGGTTGAATATTTCCTTTCTAACTATCTGACCTCATAATGATCATTGATCCATGTGTGTAAACAGCTACGGAATGAAATACTACAGCGACCCTGGAAAACTTAATCGCTAACCGCTATACTCAGAAAACAGTGCGTAGGCTACCTAGCTTGAAGTGTGTGCGTAATAAGGGCTGAAAACTTAAGAGCAGGCCGCAACAAGATACCTTACGTGTCCCATTAATGTCTCCACCGGAGAAGTTCTGGGAAATGATTTAGAAAGTCAGACGGACAGAACTTAGTATAGAGAATAATATTTAATTCCAGATAAAGGGCATCGAAGTACACACTTTAACCGGACACAGAATTATACGATACAATACCAAGGATTACATGACGTCTACACTTCTAAACTACGATCTACGATCTAAGCATATCTTATACGGTTCAGTCTATTTCTCAAAATTTATTGCACACATTTGCTATGGCACGCTCTGACGTGTGCCAGGAGAGTTGTTAAACAAATCTCATCTGTTTTACTAACAACACCGCAATTTAACCTGCTCGACCAGATCCCCCAAACTCCTCCCCCGCTGCATGGCAAATGGTATCACTTCACTTGGTTGTGGTTAGAACAAACAGGCTTGGCACCCCCACATACATAATCAAATAATGCACAGTCTTGCTGGCGCCAGCCTTGGAATCAACAATAGAACAGTGTTATAACATTAACATGAAATTGAAATGTCCCCTCCGAGGGGGGAAAACATACGTTTCCTGTGGAACCGCCGTACTTGCGCAAATACCATTACAAAAGAATGGGCCTCACACATTTACATGATATTGAACTGTCTCACCCCAGAGGGGGAACAAACATTTTACTGTGGAACCTTCAACATTCTGGCCAGCCAACTAGAATAGTTATCTGTAAAGAAATACATGCCTTGTGCAACCCAATGTGAAGATAGTAATTATTTGGTCCTGTGAACAACATTAATTTCCCACTACATTTCCATGCATTTGGTACACTCAGACACCAAATGAATAAACAGAATGTCGGCCTTGGCACCGTAAACAATTCTGTAACACACGGTGCAAAACACCACACATCGTGCATCATTGGCCAATGATGAAACACTCTGCAGTCAGCACGTCCATTCAATATTTAAAACACACAAGACATTAGCAACACTCCCCCACACACAGTAAAACACTTAACCTGTAACTGAACACCAATCAGTCACTATATATAATTCAAGTATGAGCACCTGTCGTGAGACAATCGTGAATATGGAGGCTGAAGGACCAAGGGGAAGGAGAAGATAAGGAAGAGACGGGAAGAGGGAGAGGAGAACGAGGAAGAGACGGGAAGGGCAGAAGGAGAGGAGATAGAGGAAGAGGCTCTGGTAAAAACCAGACATCGGGACTGAAACATCATCGACCAAAGGACCATCGAGAATCTCGCCGGGCAGTGCGGGGGCAACATCACCATGTGTGCAGCCATTAGTGGTCAGGTGGTCCTCCATCACCAAGCCACCCTGGGTCCCTACAACACTGCACACATACTGACATTTCTGCATGCACTACATGCTGGGGTCACATAGGACCAACCAGGGCAGCCCATGTTCATTGTCATCTGGGATAATGTCATTTTCCACTGGGCTGCTCTGGTCCGGGACTAATTCGCCAACCACGACCATTTCATGGTGCTGTACCTGCCCCCTTATTCCCCGTTCCTCAACTTGATAGAGGAATTATTTTCAGCATGGTGGTGGAAGATCTATGACCGCCTATCACATGCACGCGTGCTGATCCTGCGAGCAATGGAGGAGGCATGCGGAGACATCGAAGTGGGGTCGATCAGAGAGGAAACTCTCCTTCCTCTCTGCGCACTCTTAGGATTGGTTCATGCCTATAGCTAGTGGCGGCTCTGACTGTCCTCATGCTGAATACTTGACTTCACTCCTCGAGACGCAAGAAGTATACAAAAATAGATATTTTTATTAAGGAAAATGACAAAAATAGTCATGCACAGTGACTTGAATAAGTGACTTTAATCTGATTACTGGTTTGGAAATAGTAACGCGTTAGATTACTCGTAACTGAAATAAGTGGTCAAATTAGAGTAACGCGTTACCGGCATCACCGGTCCTGCGTCATGCCAACAGTGAAGCATAATGAGACCATTCATGTGTGGAGTTGCCTCTGCAAAAAGAGTGGGCTCACTCACAATGTTGCCTAAGAAAACGGCCATAACTAAAGGATGGTACCAACACATCCTCAGCGAGCAACAGTTTGGTGATGACCAATGATTTTTCCCGTATGATGGATCACCTTGTCATAAAACAAAAGTGATAACTAAGTGGCTCGGGGAACACAACATTGACATTTTGGGTCAATGGCCAGAAAACACCCCACACCTTAACCCCATTGAGAACTTCTGATCGATCCTTAAGTGGCAGTTTGAAAAAAACACAAATACTTGTGAGTCACTGCATTGCATGACAGTCTACATCACAGGTTCGAGGCTGAATATGGGTTCTCTGAGTTTCCCTGGGCCTCCTGCATGAGGCAGCGCAAATTGGCATAGCACTGCATGAGCTTTGGGTTGGGTAAATCCGATTATCTATCCTGCCACGTCACTCTGCAGCATCTCCTTGTGTCCAGATCGGGCACCTGTTGGTTTAATCGCGGAAGTATAATTGGTGAATGTAATCATCCCATGCATGATCCGACTAAAGGCTTCTGCTTTGGGCTTGCAGTGTGAAGAATAATTAGCGGCTAGAGCGACATGCGTTTGGATGAACGATGTGCGCACCCTTCGCCATTACACAAATCTGTACAGGGAGTTGCAGAGGTGCTGACAAGGCAGGACTAGAGGAAATTGGGAGGGGAGAATAATATGGAAATAAAAATAATTATTAATAATAAAAAAGTGGTGATGTCATACCTGCTGTATACAGTCTCAAATACCACAACAATCAGCATTCAGGATTCAAACCATCCAGTTTATAAATACATTTAGATGATGACAAATTAAAGGAACACACACAGCCTAAAGTATCTGCATTCATTATGTTTCTACACTCATTTGTTCTGGTTTTTCCTTTAATTTGTCATCTGTCTGTGTTCCTGGTAAGTGAATGAGCTTGTTAACTGGAGCCCCTCCTCTCTCTGTGTGTCCTAACAGCGCTCTGCACAGGCAGCAGTGGAGGACAGTGAGAGGATCTTTAATGAGCTGATCCGCTCCATTGAGAGAAGACACTCTGAGTTGAAGGAGATGATCAGAGCTCAGGAGAAGGCTGAAGTGAGTCGGGCTGAAGGACTCTTGGAGAAACTGGAGCAGGAGGTCTCTGAGCTGAGGAGGAGAGATGTTGAGCTGGAGAAGCTCTCACACACAGAGGATCACATCCAGTTCCTCCAGGTGACATCACTAACTTACCTAACAATACTCTGTAATGGTTACATAATAACATCACTA
>JACXGM010027274.1:0-14547 GCA_016801145.1 Umbra pygmaea | reverse complement strand
GATCATGTCAATGCTTATCTTTCTCAACAAAAATCTGTAAACTGGTGCAGAAGTTGTATAAATAGTAATTTGTTAAATGGCCTAATTAACTTTTAGGTATCTCTCCCCCCCTCTTTATCGAAGAGTTTGAAGTTACATTTTGACAAAACCTGCCAGATCTAATTAGCCTATTATTATGTTTTTGGTTAAGTAATTTTTTAAAATGATTTTTATTTTTATTTATTATTTTGGAACAAACGAGGGTCTCTGTTTAAGAACGCCGGCTCGCAGCTGCAGGTTCCGCAGCTTTACAGCACTGCAGCGCATACTCAAGTTTAGGCTAACCGAACATCCAGTTTAACTGCCACAAGTTGTTCTTCTTGTAATAAAGATCTCATTGAGGTAAAAAAAACACGTTGTATTTTTATATTTTCATTGGATTTATTTATAAAAAGTTAAATTACTAATATAAAAAATAATGATTAATCGATAGTCAATCGTTAATTCTCCCGACGATCGACGAAGAAAGTTTCATCGAATGCCCATCCCTACTATCGATTGACATAAAGTACAGGGACATTCCCTGGAGCATCTTAGCATAAAGTGCCTTGCTCAGGGACACAGCAACATTTCACCTATTTGAGAGTTGAACTGGCAACCTTCCAAGTACAAGTCTGACATGTAATATAAATTAATCTGTAATTATTCAGTTGATTTACCTTAAAAACATTTATAAAACTTCAACATGTACCTGCAATAGAGCATTCTGGGAAATAAATTTAGCTTAACATTGGTAGCTAACACCACACTAGGTTTATTTGAAACCATTTAGTTTTAATTTAACACATACTGCGTTAATTCATCACCTCAAACAAAAGAAACGCCATGCCAAAAAAATCAATACCCACCTAAGGACTGGTCAGTTTGGTACACAATAACTAAGTGAATGCTAAAATAAGATAAAGACCATCAATATAAGGTGTTTTTACTCGCTTAGCTATTGGTGAGCACAGAGGATGTAGACATGGGCGCAGAGCAATGAGCAGTGTGGAATTCATCTCTGTAGCTACCTGAACTGCCAGAAGTCATTCTGGTCCGGGCTGAGTCTGAGATGTCTCCTAGACCACGTGTTTCCTCTGCTGTTGCCGATCCAGACATCATAGCCCGCGTCGGCTAGCATGTAAGCCAGGCTTGTGTTGGGGAGGTTCGTCACCCAGTTACTCCCCGCAGCCAGGAGGCCGTGCTGGAGGAACACTGCAGGCTTGGGGCCTAGTTGGAAAAGTAAACATAATACGTTAGGTTAAATGCTGTAACAAACTGTGTGGTGTAAGTAACATCCTTTTCAAAGGAGCAGCCAAGCAGGGATTTTAAGCAAAGCCACTGTGGTTATGTTTTTTATCCATTCCATTTCAACATGCCCAATAACAATTCATCAAAACCATGTAACTACCGGTAGTTGTTTTCACCTCATCTTGGTACAGGCATATTGAAAATAAGTGTTTTTTTTATTGTTTTGTGACTAACCAGCAGAGGGCGTGTCAGTCTCAGCTAAATCTCAACTCCAAAGCAGCCTTTTTACTTCAATGCATGTTTAGTTTTTGTGAGCTTTATCATTGCAATCCATCAGAAACAGGATATCAGCTGCTCGTCAGTAGCACAAACAGACCTTTAGATGGTATGATTGTTTTGACTTCACATCAGTCATTCCTCTGCTGTTGGCTCTTATACTACCAACATCATGTCCTGGGCCAGGTCAGAAAGAGTTCACAAGGATGCCATTTCAGATGGATCCCCTAGCCTAGCTTTCTGCCTAGTTGCGTAGGCTGCTGGAGAGATCTTTATCTTTTATAACTCCTAGTTAAGCCCAGTAAACCACACAATGTGTTCTGTTAGTGCTCATGGGAAATGAAGTCCTGACTGTAGTGATACAAGTAAATGGTTGTATATTTACAAAAGACAAAAAAAACAAATACAGAAATTTCCCCCCCAATGTTTTATGGCATACTGTGTGTGTGGAAGAGATGCTCCTGTACTAGATATTGGACTCTTAAATATATATGAAAGCTATTTGTTTACAACAAGTAGGGATGCACCGATACCACTTTTTTGTTGCTGATACCAATCTGAGTACTGAACTTTGAGTACCGATTCGATACTGGTACTCAAGCTTTACATTTAATGCTAATGTAAAACTTGCATCCACCCACTGTGCTGTCAGACTTAATACAGACATGGGACATGTGTCTGAACTCTGAATGTCTGTAGTGTAGCTAATTACATTGACATCTTTCAGTAAATCCAACTATCCAGGTATCTTTTTAGTTTACTGTAGCATTCGGGAGGGCTGTTTCCTCCACACTGGTGGATGTTCATATTTTACCAGCCACTATTTCACATTTGAGAGGTGCAAAACTTTTATTTTCTAACATTTAACTTATGCCACAGGATAAGTTGAATCATCTTTTAATTTTACTTTCGTAAATTCATTTTAAAATAATCTGTTTGGAAAAAATGTCTGAGATTACTAATGATATAATCTAAGCACTGGCTATATTAGCCCCCGTCAAATATAAAAGTAGATGCATCGTGAGCAATGAAACCAAACACAATACAACACAAAAAATGTATAGTAAACCATATTCTGGCAAAGTATATAGTTGATTAACAACATATTTTAATTCAACTAAAGTTTCCCTCGAGAGTTTGAAAAGCCTGCCGTAACATTTTGTGTGTGCATGTGTAAACGTCTCTGGTAAAACGAGCGCAACTCTTATCAGAATCGAATCATAAACGACGACTCAACACACCTCCTCCCTGGTTTTTACTGACAGCAGAATCATCCAATCTGCACTTAGCATTCCACTTTGGATGCTTGACAACTTTTCACATCATGGATAATAACTTGCTCATCTGAACAATATATCAAGTATTATGTCTTTGGGGGACTTTATAAGCCTTTAACAGCATCTGTAACCACTGAAAAAGGTACAGTGGTGCTCAAAGACTTCAAAGATTGCATAAGTATGACCTAAAACATCATCAAATTACTAAAAGTAGATAAAGAGAACCAAATTAAACAAATTATACAAAAGTATTATACTTGGTCATTTACTCATTGAGGAAAATGATCAATTATCACATATCTGTGAGTGACAAATGTATGTGAACCTTTGCTTTCAGTATCTGGTGTGAGCCCCTTGTGCAGCAATAACTGCAACTAAATGTCCCTGGTAACTGTTGATCAGTCCTGCAGATCGACTTGAAGGTATTTTAGCCCATTCTTCCGTACATAACAGCTTAAACTCTGGAATGTTGGTGGGTTTTCTCATACAAACTGCTCACTTCAGGTCCTTCCAGGACATTTTGATTGGATTAAGGTCAAGACAATGACTTGGCCATTCCAAAACATTTACTTTATTCTTCTTTCACCATTCTTTGGTAGAATGACTTGTGTGCTTAGGGCTTTTATCTTGCTTCGTGACCCACCTTGAGATTCAGTTAATGGACAGATGTCCTGATGTTTTAATTTAGAATTTGAGGTATAATTCAGAATTCATTGTTCCATCAATGATGGCAAGCCATCCTGGGCCAGATGCAGCAAAACAGACCCAAACCATGATAATACCACCACCATGTTTCACAGATAAATAAGGTTCTTATAGTGAAATGCAGTGTTTTCCTATCGCCAAACATAACACATCTCATTTAAACCAAAATGTTTATTTTGATCTCATTTTCCAATGTCCTTCTGGCTTGTCAACTTGATCTTGAGCAAACTGCAGATTGGTAGCAATGTTCTTTTTGGAGAGGAATGGCTTTCTTCTTGCCATGCACAACATTGTTGTTCAGTGTTCTCCTGATGGTGGACTCATGAACATCGACATTAGCCAATGTGAGAGAGGCCTTTAGATGCTTAGAAGAAACTCTGGGTTCTTTTGTGACGTTGTAGACTATTACATGCCTTGTATCACTCCTAGGAAAGGGTAACAATCAGGGCTGTAACGATATGCGCATCGCGATCCAATATGCACTCCAAAGCCCATTCACCTTGCAACAGTATATAATGCCCGCAACACGAACTTGGATATGTCATAATGAAAGCGTAACTCCGAAGTAGTAGTATAATAATATATTCATATTAATATTAAACAAAATTCTACATTTTAAATCATAGGAGGGTCAACTGAAGTAAAGTGTGTCATTTAACTAATTCAAGAAAATTCTGACAGAGAAGAAAATAAGCTCTGAGCCAAGGACAGTTTTTAATAATGCTTTTTTCTTTAGCGAAAACCAGAATTCCATATAAGAAATGTATTCAGAAAATAACAGAATTTTGCCCTTGAATGGTTTTCCCCAAATAGATCAGTATGAGTCTTAATCAGAATATTGATTTGGACGAAATGGAGACTGGCTGTAACTGACTGAAAATGTGGATCACATATCTAACTTAACGTGTAAGGCAACAACTCCCTATTCACAAGAAATGTGAAACGTTTAATACCATAATGCATTTCTGATAATATTCAGTCATAAAATAGTTTACTCTTCAATAAGTTCCCTGAAATAAATGTTCCCATCTTTTACTGCAAAACAAACAGTCATTATACTTTAAGAAGAGCATAGACAAATAAATAAAGTGGTTTACAAATTATATGATACATTTCAAACAGCTTAAACTAGGTATACATTATGAAAACAGTATGAGAATACTGTATAGAAAACTGAACAAAAATAAAATGAAAACATATTTTGGGTTCTAACTGCAAATAGCAAGTTTCACTGAATGCACCTGATATTATAGCTTGTGATGACATAATTAAAGCCAACTTATGAGAACAAAGGTCAGGCGTAGGCTGGGCAAGGCAATTGCAAAATATAGAGATGGAATCCACATCCTCCGCATTAGTCCCAGTGTGACTAATGCTGAACACCACATCTTTTTGACAATAGGAAATATCAGTGTTACAGATGTTAGTCACAATGTGTTTATGTGCATACTGTATGTGTGTCTGCAACGTTGGTATTAAGATACTTGGTTTGATTACCAGGTTTTTATGTCCGTAATTTCCATTATGCATGTGATGACAATCTACTACTCTTCCTGTGTGTTTAAAAATGAATGCAGCCTGAAGGCTACTGGACACGTCCCGTATGCTATGGCCATAAACCATGGGAAATAAACACTTTGATGCTCACCGTCACGGTTTTTACGGCCGTATGGGATCCTGTTGACACTCAGGATGTAGCCATCCTCGGTGATGACGTTGTGCTCTTCGGCCGGGTATCCCCAATGCTTGATAATCTCGCTCTGCCCGGGCGATAGAAAACACCAACAATCAAATATATTCTGAATTTGTACAGAATGGTTAACACTCCCTTTGTTTGACAGGTCTTTTACCACTGTTATTCAATTTGAGATTTAGAATAACATTAAAGCTAAAAAATGCTATTCCAGCTGCATCAACAGCTCGTTGCTACAGAGTAAATTATTCTGCTGTTAAAATAAAAGTACAGTTTTAATTAAAATGATTCAACCCATTGCAAATCAAGTTTATTGTCAAAATATACCATACTGACTGTCAGCTGTTTTGCAAGAAACAAATCAAACAAAAGAAATTGAAATAGCTCAACACAATGGATGCTTCAATTGGTTTCCTCAAATCCAACTGAAAATGCAACTCATAATGACTCCAGTCTCAAAATTATTCAACCCCCTGAATAGAATCCCAATACTCAAAACAGCACAAATATGGTCTCAAGCACACCTGAAGCAACTAATCAAGGGCTTCATTAGTTGCACCAGGTGTGCTTCAGCTGGTACACATGAAATACCTGAACTGGCTAGGGGTTTGTTGAGGGTCATGTTTGACTGCATGGTAGAAACATGGCGAAGACAAAAGGATGGTCCAAAAAGTTACGAGAAATAATCCACCTTTACAAAAAAGGAACAGGATACAAAAAGATAGAATAGGCACTGAATGTCCTCAAAGACACCGATGGAAACATAGTTTGCAAGTTTAAAATTAAGTGATTGGTGGCTACACTACCTGGATGGGGCAGAAAAAGGAAGCTATCAATGGCTGCAACCACATTTCTGAGATGGCAGGTTGTGAAAAACCCTCAAGTGACTGCAAAAGACCTGCAGCAAGACTTGGTGGCAAAAGGCACTGAGGTTTCAGTGAGGACAATAAGATGCACTTTCAATGCAGGTTTCCATGCCAGAACTCCAAGACGTACAACACTACTGACCCAAATGCAAAAGAAAAGTCAGCTCTAATATGTTCAAAATCATATAAACAAACTACAGATGTTTTGTGATTCTGTTCTGTGGAGCGATGAAACAAAACTGGAACATTTCAGCATGATGGATCAGCGGTATGTCAGGAGGGAAAAAGATTAGTACACTCTGCCCACAGTCAAGCATGGTGGTCGCTCGGTGATGCTTTGGGGCTGCTTTGCATCGTCTGGCACAGGAATCCTGCAGCGTGTGGAAGGCAAGATGGATTCAATGATGCATCAGGAAATCCTAGGAAAAAATGTCATGCCATCTGTAAGGAAGCTGAAGCTTGGGCACATTGGACCTTCCAACAGGACAATGATCCTCCACATACCGTGAAGTCCACCGAGACTTGGTTGCAGAAGAAGTCCTGGAAGATGCTACAGTGGCCATCACAATCACCAGACTCGAACCGAAGAAGCCGATTGCAGCAAGCAAACCCAAAAATATGACTGAAGTGGAGGCCATCGCTCATGAGGAATGGGCTAAGATTCCTCAGGAACGCTGTCAGAGGCTGGTGTCTGGCTATGCATCTCGTTTGCAGCAGGTCATAACAGCAAAAGGGTGCTCTACTAAATTATAAAGATGCTTGCCATTAAAGGGTTGAAAATATTGAGACTTGAGAAGTCATTATCGTTTGCATTTTCAGTTGAATTTGTGGAAACCACTTGAAGAATTCATTGTGTTGAGCTATTTCAGTTGCTCCTGTTTGATTTTTTTCATTTCAAACAGCTGACAGTCTGTACATTTTCCCAATGAACCTGATTTGCAATGAGGCTTGAATCATTTTGATTACAACTGTATATATGGAACTTCAAACAAAGTATTTGAGGTTCCAGTCGGCTTGCTATGCAATCTAGCCATGAATAATTTAAATGCTCTAACATTTCAACTCTCCCTAGCTAGTTTGCATATTTGTCTAGACCAGTTAATGATTAACCTACTGTTGGCTTGAAAAACAAGGACCTCCACAAGGACCTATGCTGCAGGGGAGAATTTGTGTCCTGTTCTGACTCATTTGGATGTCTGGATTCACACAGTAAAATGACCATGAAACACTGTGTAAAGTACTTTGACCTCAGTTGAGAGTGAGATGTAAAGAGGGTCTGTGCTTGCAGGCCAACAATAGGAAATATGTTTCTTCCTTGTGTGAAAGTCATTACTGGGCACTTTACTAGGTGTTTACCATTGATAATGTGTTGACATATAGTTGATGATTAATAAAGACATACACTAGAATTAGATTCATGTAATTGTGTGTGCCCATTAAAGGTTAAAGGTGTGCACTATGTAGAATTTTGCAGAGTGAAAACAGAACTACTTTCACTGACCAGATTCTATAAACTGTAGAACATGTATATGAAGTCATTATAATCTGTTTAAATTTGACAATAATTTTCTAAACTTTGCAGTGCATATTTGACCATTTTACAAGAATTGTAATGAGATGTGTTTCCACAGTCTTGGTCAAAGGGGCACGCTCCGGTCCGTCTTTGATATACCGGGAATTAAAGCATTTTCGGGCATGCTTGTGTGTGTACCAAAGCACTGCATAGTGTAGGGAATCATTAGCCCGTACTTTTCCCACTTTTCTTCCCTTCCCAATTCCCTCTTTAATCCTGCCTTGTCTGCAGCTCCGTAACTCCTTTTACAGATATGTGGGATGATACTTTTTAACACTGTTCACCCAACACGGCAGCCTTTTAGTAAGATCATGCATGGGATGATTACATTAACCATCTATACTTCCGCAATATATTTTACAGGCTTCTGATCTGAACACAAGGAGTTGCTGGAGAGCGACGTGGTAGGATAGGTAATCTGACTTGTCTAACCCAAATCCCGGGCAGCTCTATGCGAATTTTGCGCTGCCTCAAGCAGGAGGCCCCATATTCACTGCTTTTTTGGATCTTCAAAATATCAAGAATAACTATTTTTTTACAGTGTGTGTGTAAACTGGTCACTTGAAAGAGAAAGTGGTTCTGTGGTTATGGCTTGAATTTCTACAAATATCACCTTTAACTAATAGGTCCTAGCCATACCTCAGGGTTCTACTTTAACTAATAGGTCCTAGCCATACCTCAGGGTTCTACTTTAACTAATAGGTCCTAGCCATACCTCAGGGTTCTACTTTAACTTGTACCCATTGTTGATGGTCACTGTTCAAACAATATTTGAAATAAAGTATAATTACATACAGACAATGAAGCAACATTTATTTTATTGCAATTAAAATGCCCTTGTATTGCTACTAAATATTTTTTGCTGTTTCTTTAGAGCAGAGCTCAGGTTTTACACATTTAATATAGGTAGGTTATTGTCATGAAAAATGTATCTATGGTAAAGTTTAGTAAATGACAGACAGACTTCCTTGGACATGCCATATCTTCACTGAGTATTGTTACACATTTCTTTGAAATGACTCATGGGAACTAAATAGAGGACAAAGTGCACAAAAAAGGCAAAAGTAGAAGTCCACCATGTGAGGTAACCACACATTTCTTTTGCTTGTGTTGGGCCAGAAAATTGTGTAGTTCTATGGAACGTTAATAAGCTCTATGAAATATGAAGTCCACTAGTGTATTCAGTCTATGGTTGGTATTAAAACTGTTTGTCTGGAAAAAAGCTGGTGGATGACTAGCTACAATTTGTTTTTGAGAATACAGTTGATCCCGTATTGGTTTCATATAACTCACAATGTTCATGTTGATCTCTGGGTCTAGTGTTTCCTTGTGTTTCAGTGAGGATCTTTGGACATGAACTGCACCAGTGGGTAGGAATGCCACGAAGAGTAGGACCCACATCATCTTCACTCTAAAAAAACATTTATAATATTACATGATATAAACCCCTAAAAGCCCTCAGACCACCTGAGGTCAAGATAAACGTAGCAGCACACACCTATGTAAATAAGTGTGAACTACAGACCAAAGAGCACTTTGTACTTTTATTGTGAATTATACAAAAGCTCAAAGTGGTCATTTGTCTTTCTGGGGTGTATAGAAAAAATTGAAGATACACTAGTAACTGAACTACATTTTGCACTAGGATATATTCAGCATTCATTACATGACCACGAGTGACATATAACACAATTTCTGTTCTATCATTCCTGACCTATCTATGAGAATGTGTGGCACATTGAAGTGCAAAATAGGGTAATGAAGCGCAGCTGAAGACATGCATAATGGATGAATTGGGGGGAAATTCCACTTGCTTAACTGAACCAACTGTTGTCTTCAGTGACCCAAAACTTAACAAGTGTTATTAAAATGAAAGGTGATGTTACACAGTGGTAAAGAGTTGATTGTCACAACTTTTTTGGAGTGTGTTGCAGTCAACCGATCTCAAATGACTGCATATTTTCAAAAATAATTTAAATTCACAAAGTTAAAAATCAATTAATGTGTTAATAATGTGTACATTTCCCATTACCTTTCACAATGTCCCAGAACAATATTCATTAACTATGCAATTGGTTGTGGAGATTCAAGAAAAAACAATACCATATCAAACTCTATAATGCCCTGCCTGTACAAACTATTTACGATATTGCACATCATGTACAGCCTACAGGCAACCAATGAATACAAAGAAAGTTCTCCAGGACTAGTCTTGTAGATCCCTGCGTGCAGACATTCGCTTATCCTGTTATGGTTGGTCTGCACTCAAAATGATCCTGGAACTGCTAACGTTTCAGCTATAGCAACAGATTGGTCATTTACTGATAAGTGTCAAATTGATTAATATTAAATTTCGAATACATCCCCATAAATATAATTTGCGATATATACATTGTATAGATGTGTAACACTTACCTACAAATTCTGCTGTCTATTTTGGGAAGGCTACTGTACTCTTGGTTGGCCGACGTATGTGGAAAGAGTCACAAGAGCTGCAGCGTGATGAAACGTCACAGGCACACTGCATGGAATTGTTTGCGATTGGTTGAAAGGATCGTATGAACCAAGGGAATATTTTGGTCGGCCTACCGCCCTTCATTTTAACAATATATGTAGAGATGATTAAAAATATGTAGCATTACCAAATACTTTCAAAAGAAACCGGTGAGGAAAAATATATAAATTGTGAATTGTCTATAGATTGAGACAATGGCTCGAGTCCTCATAGTTGGTGCCGGTTTGACAGGCAGTTTATGTGCTTGTCTTCTACGAAGGGAAATGGCAAACAAAGTTCAAATTGTTGTGTGGGATAAGTCGCGAGGGTCAGGTAAGATTGTGTAATTTGTCTGGGGAAGAAAATGTTACATTTCATCTAGAAATTGTAGCATGTTGCATAATTTTCACATATTAATTTAGCAAAAATAATACATAAAAAATTAACACGGGGGGGTGTACATGAGAACTGACTATGCAAGACACACAGCAGAGCCACGACAATTTAAAGCTGGATTCACACCAGGTCCGGCAAACTGGTTGCATTGCGGCGGAAGTCCATTCATTTCAATAGGAAGCAATGCGCAATGTTGCGGCAAATCTACCAGAACCGGCAAAATGTGGATGCGGTGCGGCGGGTGTGTCAAATCCAACTTTAGCGGTCCTTTGCCGTACGGTGCCAGAACCGGAAGTTGATTTACCTCAGAGAAAGAGCTAATATGTCGCTTTCATCCATCGGTTTGTGAGATTGCAAAACAATCTTTGACAGCTCAGTAGATAGTTTTCGTATTGTAAATGAATACTAAACTGAAAACAGCTCCTGTTAAGCTGGATTCACACCAGATCAGGCAAAAAATCCTTGTACGGCAGTGGTATTCAACTCTAACCCTACGGGGTCCGGAGCCTGCTGGTTTTCTGTTCTACCTCAACATTAATTGGACTCACCTGGTGTCCCAGCTCTAAATAAGTCTCAGATTAGAGGGTTGCAATGAAAAAATGGAGTGGATCTGGCTTCGAGGTCCAGAGTTGAATACCCCTGTTGTACGGCATCATAATGTAGACACACTTGTACACCGCAGTCAACATCGTAATCAATCTTCCGCATCTACGAGATGGTGGGCAACATTGCATACAACTGTCCATCTCCAGCAAGGCGACTAAAGCCCGATTCACACCAGAGCCGGCAAACTGGTTGCATTAAGGCGGAAGTCCATTCATTTCAATAGGAAGCAATGCGCACCACAGCGGCAAATCTACCGGAACCGGCAAAATGTGGATGCGGTGCGGCGGGTGTGTCGCAAGAGTTGAAATAATCCAACTTGTGCAGTACTTTGCCGTACGGTCCCAGAACCGGAAGTTGATTTACCTCAGAGAAAGAGCTAATATGTCGCTTTCATCCATCGGTTTGTGAGATTGCAAAACAATCTTTGACAGCTCAGTAGATAGTTTTCGTATTGTAAATGAATACTAAACTGAAAACAGCTCCTGTTATGCTGGATTTACATCAGATCAGGGAAAAAATCCCTGTACGGCATCATAATGTAGACACACTTGTACACCGCAATCAACATCGTAATCAATCTTCTGCATCTACGAGATGGTGGGCAACATTGCATACAACTGTCCACCTCCAGCAAGGCTACTAGCAGGAGCTGTTTTCAGTTTAGTATTCATTGACAATACGTGATGAAATGGGTGCGCATTGCTTCCTATTGAAATGAATGGACTTCCGCCGCAATGCAACCAGTTTGCCGGACCTGGTGTGAATCCACCTTTCTATGTGGTAAATGGTAAATGGACTGCATTTATATAGCGCATTTTTCTGACCAACAATGGCCACCAAAGCGCTTTACATTGCCTTACACTCACCCATTCATTCACACATTCATACACCGACAGCGGTGTCAGCCATGCAAGGCGCCAGCCAGCACGTCGGGAGCAACTGGGGTTAGGTGTCTTGCTCATGGACACCTCGACACTTGGTCAGGAGGACCACCTGACCACTTGGTCAGGATTTAACCACCAACCTTCCTGTTGCTAGACAACCTACTTGACCCACTGAGCCACTGCCGCCCCAGTTACAACCGGATGTGCAAGAAATACAGACTACATAAGTGAAATTCAGTTTCGAAATGTATCTGATGTGATACATTATTATCTACTCAATTTTTCGAGGAATAGCTAAAAACAAAATAAGAAATTGCCAGTAACTAGCTCGCACTTTAAAGGTAATTATTTTATAGTCAACTGACGAGGAAGATGTTCCTATAGCACATCTTTTCAGGTCAGGGCGCTTCATAGAATAGAGCCTGATTTTCCACAAATTCCTTGACCCTTTTGCGTTATGCCGAAAGTCATTAAAGCCGGAGTTTCACCAAATGCGTCGACCCCTTTGCATTACGCCGGAAGTCATTCATTGTCAATGGAGCAGTCCGAAACTCTGTTGGGACTGCTGCACTGGAATGCTTTGCATTTTGTGTGCTGCTTGCAATCAAAACTTTCAGCTCTTGTGGCATTTTTGCCATATGAAGTACAACTGGATGTGCAAGAAAGACACAAACAGACAGACTATGAAGCGTGCTTCATAGAGTACAACAGAGAACCCAGAGAAAGCTACAATGTTCTCCTCCACTCTGCTTAACATTTCACAGCCTTGCAAAGCATATGCAAACAATACGGAAAATGCCGGAGGCAGGATGCCCACTGGACACGTCAGATTTTAGTGCATGTTACTTTTAACCGGATATATGCGTCCGCATAGTGCGGACTTGAAGCACATTTGCTTCCGCAAGGCAAGATCGTTACTATCGTGTTGTGCTACTTGTTCTATTGGGAACTTGTCGCAACGCACAAGTTGGATAATTTTAACGTATGCGACACACAGAGCGTACCGCATCGCAAGCCTTCAAGGCAAACGGATATTTGCGTATTTCTCCATTGACAATGAATCACTTCCGGCGCAACGCAACGCATTCGATGTGTCCAGTGGACTTCCCGCTGGACTAGAAGTACGGTACAGCAAAAATGCATCTGCAACTGGTGAAAATCAGGAGTAAAACCACGGACACACAGGTTTCATTACACGCAATCCAGTTGAAGTCATTTATTTCAATGAGAGCATAGCACACTGCTACAGCAAATTTGAAGGAATGGGCTGCATTGTGTTTTGCCTACCCCATGAGTTGAAACATTTTTCAACTTCTGCGGCAGTCTACGGCAGTACAAGAACAGGAAGTTTTCAAACCACCAAAGTAGATTACAATTTGTAGCTAGATTTTCAGTGATAGGTGTTTGAACAGCAGCAAACCTACCGGTATATGCCTTATTGTCATTTAGCTAAATATTAACATTACCCAAAAAATCCTATTGGTAATTGTTGTTCTTAGAGAATCACAATGAAAAAAATGGCATCTTGATAACAATATAAGTATTGTATATGCATGTTATAACAATTTAATTGAATCCCTTGGTCACAGAGTCACAGTTATCATACAGCAGATGAGAAAAGTTTTGCAGGTACTTTCCTCCTGACCGAAAGAAGTTTAACATTTGCGGGCAGTGGGCAGGAGCATCGTGGGGATTGGGTGAAGCTGACCGACCAGATAAACGTCTGGCCATATGTTTTTGATGAGTTTGCAAGCTAGCTTTATTCTATAGACTGTACTTGCCAATAAATTATACTTGACTAATGTCATGCATTATTTTCAATCATTTAAAATGTTGACAAGGTATATCATTCAATCCAATAAGATTGAAAGTAGTTTACATGTATTTTCAATAGTTACGTTCAGATGAAGGAAGTTCGGACCCAAATTATATCTAACTAGTTCAAATCTTACAGTTTCACAATTGAACTAGCAGTTTATATATGATCTGCTCAGTATTTCAAGTAATAACTGAAAAACAAATTTCCTAATTTGCTGGAAAGTGGAAGCTATGCTTATTTAAACTAACAATGAATGACTGAAAAACAATAGAAATTGTAATAATTTCATCATATTTAATTTAAAAAAATGCGATCAGATAGGCCTATGAATTTTTTCCCCTCAAGAAATACATGATATATATTTTTGGGTGGGTGGGTGGGGGTAACACAGTAGGTCTGCTGCTGCAGGTGTTCAGTGTAAAATGTAGACATTTTGTATGATCAAAATTACTTACCCATTTTTGAGTTTGTGGAACCCAGAAATTTCGGATCAGTAGTGCACTGCAAATGTTTGACGTGTGAAAGCACAATGGCGTGTCATGCTTCCGCACTGCATACGAACTGCAACACACACTGCATACGCACTGCAACACACACAGCATACGCACTGCAACACACACAGCATACGCACTGCAACACACACAGCATACGCACTGCAACACACACAGCATACGCACTGCAACACACAC
>JACXGM010027273.1:0-14548 GCA_016801145.1 Umbra pygmaea | reverse complement strand
CAGTACTATGGAGAGTATACTGATGCAGTTTGAGATTAATATAAAAAAAATGTACAAAGCTATTTCAAAAAGGGTGCTATTATAGCTTTGTTACATTCCATAAAGGTCAACGATTAAAATCTGATGAAAAAAATGTCTTGCGGCTGTTAGATGGTATTATGTAGAGTATACTGAGGCATTTTGAGATGAATTTGTCCAAATCTGAGAAAGCTATTTCATAAAGGGTGCTATTATAGCTTTATTACATTCCGTAAAGGTCAACGATTAATATTTGATGAAAATCATGTCTTGCGGCTGTTAGTTGGTACTATGGAGAGTATGCTGATGCAGTTTGAGATTAAAATATAAAATTTGACAAAGCTATTTCAAAAAGTAGTATGTAGTATGGAGAGTATACTGATGCATTTTGAGATGAATATGTCCAAAACTGAGAAAGCTATTTCATAAACGGTGCTGTTTTAGCTTTATTACATTTCATAAAGTTCAACAATTAAAATTTGATGAAAAACATGTTTTGCGGCTGTTAGATGGTACTAGGTAGAGGATACTGATGCAGTTTGAGATGAATATCTCCAAACCTGACAAAGCAATTTCAAAAAGGGTGCTATTATAGCTTTATTACATTCTATAAAAGTCAATGATTGTAATTTTATGAATATTATATTTTGCGGCTGTTACACGCTACTATGGAGAGTATACTGATGCTGTTTAAGACGAATATCTAAAGAATTGTGAAAGCTATTTCAAAATGGGTGCTTTATTTACATTAAAATATTCCTTAAAAATCTATTATTTATATTTGATGAAAATCATGTCTTGCGGCTGTTAGACGGTACTATGGATAGTATACTGATGCATTTTGAGATGATTATCTAAAGAATTGAGAAAGCTATTTAAAAAAAATGTGCATTATTTACTTTAAAATATTCCTTAAAAATCATCGATTTATATTTGATGAAAATCATGTCTTGCGGCTGTTAGACGGTACTATGGAGAGTATACTGATGCATTTTGAGATTAATTTCTCCAAAATTGAGAAAGCTATTTGAAAAATTGTGCTTTTTTTGCACTGAAATATTCCTTAAAAATCAACAGTTGATATCTGATTAAAAGCATGCCTTGTGGCTTTTAGATGGCACTATGAAGAGTTTACGGTTGCTTATTGGGATAAATATTTCAACATTCAAAAAAGCTATTTAATAAATTAAATGTGTAATCTCTTGTATAGATACCGAAACTCTGGGTGATGCACTTTTATGCTGGTCCCCAACTACTCCGTTCACCGATAGTTACACTATTTCTTGTCCGACATTCGGCACGGCCGAAGAAGGTGTCGTAACCGCGGAGCATGCGAATGTGTGAATATGAAACTATCTTTACCGTGGCCTGAGCCAATTGGCATTTTGTCCTTCGGCACTTAAATTAGAAACAATATATTTTCCATATTGCCAGGGCTCAGGTGATTCCTTTTTTTGTCTACCACCTGGCCAGCCTTCGAAAAAATAATCTCGTAGGGCACAGAGGTTGCAGGGATGGATAAATGGAAAATTGCAGGTTAATATAGGTAAGGAAAGATGCCTGCATTTTTGGCCCGGTACACCAATTCAAGACCAAGTATGCATCTGCTAGGTACTGTTGAACTTAAACCATAGCATTGGCACTAGCACTCTGTATTCTCCTGGTGTAAATGACTCTGTTGTCCAGGAGAGACCACAGGTTGTCATCATCACCAACGCTCCCCTGGTCTCCCTGGCAATAAAAAGAATATCAATTTGTAATTGTATAAAGCCCCGCGACCCCTCGCCAGGATAAGCGATTGACAGTGTGTGTGTGTAAAGGGTTAATACAGAATGTATATTTATACAGTGCCTTGCGAAAGAATTCGGCCCCCTTGAACTTTTCGACCTTTTGCCACATTTCAGGCTTAAAACATAAAGATATGAAACTATTTTTTTGTGAAGAGTCAACAACAAGTGGGACACAATCATGTAGTGGAACATAATTCTTTGGATATTTCAAACTTTTTTAACAAATAAAAAACTGAAAAATTGGGCGTGCAAAATTAGCAGCCCCCTTAAGTTAATACTTTGTAGCAACACCTTTTGCTACGATTACAGCTGTAAGTCGCTTGGGGTATGTCTCTATCAGTTTTCCACATCGAGAGACTGAAATTTTTGCCCATTCCTCCTTGCAAAACAGCTCGAGCTCAGTGAGGTTGGATGCAGAGCGTTTGTGAACAGCAGTTTTCAGTTCTTTCCACAGATTCTCGATTGGATTCATGTCTGGACTTTGACTTGGCAATTCTAACACCTGGATATGTTTATTTGTGAACCATTCCATTGTAGGTTTTGCTTTATGTTTTGGATCATTGTCTTGTTTGAAGACAAATCTCCGTCCCAGTCTCAGGTCTTTTGCAGACTCCATCAGGTTTTCTTCCAGAATGGTCCTGTATTTGGCTCCATCCATCTTCCCATCAATTTTAGCCATCTTCCCTGTCCCTGCTGAAGAGAAGCAGGCCCAAACCATGATGCTGCCACCACCATGTTTGACAGTGGGGATGGTGGGTTCAGGGTGATGAGCTGTGTTGCTTTTACACCAAACATAACGTTTTGCATTGTTGCCAAAAAGTTTGATTTTGGTTTCATCTGACCAGAGCACCTTCTTCCACATGTTTGGTGTGTCTCCCAGGTGGCTTGTGGCAAACGTTAAACAACACTTTTTATGGATATCTTTCAGAAATGGCTTTCTTCTTGCCACCCTTCCATAAAGGCCAGATTTGTGCAGTATACGACTGATTGTTGTCCTATGGACAGACTCGCCCACCTAAGCTGTAGATCTCTGCAGTTCATCCAGAGTGATCATGGGCCTCTTGGCTGCATCTTTGGTCAGTCTTCTCCTTGTATGAGCTGAAAGTTTAGAGGGACGGCCGGGTCTTGGTAGATTTGCAGTGGTCTGATACTCCTTCCATTTCAATTTTATCGCTTGCAGAGTGCTCCTTGGGATGTTTAAAGCTTGGGAAATCTTTCTGTATCCAAATCCGGATTTGAACCTCTCCACAACAGTATATCGGACCTGCCTGGTGTGTTACTTGTTCTTCATGATGCTCTCTGTGCTTTCAACGGACCTCTGAGACGTCACAGAGCAGATGCATTCATACGGAGACTTGATTACACACAGGTGGATTCTATTTATCATCATTAGTCATTTAGGTCAACATTGGATCATTCAGAGATCCTCACTGAACTTCTGGAGAGAGTTTGCTGCACTGAAAGTGAAGGGGCTGAATAATTTTGCTTAGTTTTTTATTTGTTAAAAAAGTTTGAAATATCCAATAAATTTCGTTCCACTTAATGATTGTGTCCCACTTGTTGTTGCTTCTTCACAAAAAATTACAGTTTTATATCTTTATGTTTGAAGCCTTAAATGTGGCAAAAGGTTGAAATGTTCAAGGGGGCCGAATACTTTCGCAAGGCACTTTATATCCAATAATAATAATAAACCTCTGATGTCATTGGTCCATCTTGTGTCTGATGGCTCAATTTCTCAATACTCTCACATATCTCTCAGCCAAGGTGTCACATTTATAATGTTCGTTTTTGATGCTTCATTTTGTACCCGATATGTCAGTGTCTTTTGACAACCACGACACAGGTATTGCTCAATGTCACATGACAAAGTGTTTCAACACACTGTCATGTGACCAGAAGTGTTTTTGAAACACTTCTCGATACGTTGTTCCGATGCAGTAATGCGTCAAAAACATCGAGACAGTTTCGACACTTGAGTGTCGAGCGCCCATCACTAATGTTTAGTTTAATATGCTTAGTATCCAGTGTGTTTTAGTTCTGTTACTTGAATTCTATGGATTGACTCAAGGAGCTTTAATGAAAATGTGGATTACATCAATGTACCCAATCACATTTGGGAACCCTGATTGAAAGTTATACAATGACAAACATTTTTGAATAATTGTAACTAACGTTACACAGTATACGGATAGATTACGTAGTGACATGTAACTACAATCGTCTCTCATTAAATATCATTGAAAGGACAAACCTGCCACTCTGTGGAATTCCTATTTAATAACTGTCACTGGTGTAGCTATGGCCAGGGAACTGCATAAAAGTGTGTAGGAACCGTTTGAGTGCAAGACATATGCTACTGTACGAACAGCCCTACACACAGTTGTATTTCACATGCTCTGCATCGCCTATGCACAAAAAAAAACTACCCGTCGCAAAATAAGAAGGGCAATTATGCACAAAATCTGCTTTGTGTTAAGCACAGATCTGCAATGTGTCACGTTTGATATGTGTGGTTTAAAACATTTGTTAATAAATTAACAACTTGCAATCTTGTGTAAAACGGTAACGCTCCCACAAATGTTCATTTGGATAAGAAAGCACATCTATGTCTTATCACACTCTCACGGTGGATAATGTTTCGTATTATCTGTGCTTCGACATCCGCTATGTCATCTTCAAAAGAGCACGCCATGCTCATTCACCTCTCTGACACAAACAAACCTGGAACATAACCTGAACATATCCTGCTCCGGAGCAGGTTGTGTTTAGAGAGTGACTTGCTATGGCAACTTACAGTTACCTCCATTTTTGGAACCCGAAAGCCAAGGTTATCCGTTTACTTACCCTGAAACTTACCTGGGTATGTGACATAACCGGCTTTCTGGAATACCCCCCAGGTGTGGCAGAGATAAGAGTGAACTGAGATCATGGATTCAATGTATGTGTATATGTATTGTTGTGTATGTGGGTTTATTGAATATTTAGTTTATCCATACAGGTGGCGTCTTGAAGCTGTCATTACCAACAAAGTATTAAATGAATATCAGTAAAATAGTTAAATACTTTTTCCCTGTGTCATTTCACAATATTACACAACTTAATTTCTGAACTTATTTGTTTTGGTTGTATGTATGGATTACTAGGGTTGTTACCAACATTTGGTGAAAATTTTAGGTCAATAGCACCTTTGGAAATATATTTACTGAGAAAAATGGTGACGTGTTCACGCTGTACATACATACTGTCACGTTCCTCCGGTGAATGGATAGAGACAGGCGCGAAGGTTGTAATACTCAAGTAGCACTTTAATTCTATACACAAATCAATACTGCCACGTGGGGCTTTGTAAAACATAATCCAACGATAAATTAGGAACACGTAACAGGAGCACATTGACGAACAAGGACAAGGCGGAAACACAAGGGCTAAATACACATACACATCAGAGACAATAGGATACACCCATGCCAATCAACATGTACACAATGTCCCACAATGATGACATCAGACCTGCACCTGTGAGACACAGAAGGGACACCAGGGGGAACCACAGACCACAATACATTAGGGAGCACTCAAAGGAACATAACTAAACCACTGTATTATCACATACTGAATACACTGAGGACGTAAGACAGAACACAGGAGACATCACCGAACATACAAGGGAACATAAACAGCCTAACACAGGGCTGGACGTTAAACATACACACATAAACACATACATTTGGCCTAGTTTTTTAATGACCATTCCACATGTGCATGTTCATTAACAGTTTAATGAACTGTTAAAATTCTTTAAACCCTTTGCTATGAAGACCTGTAAAGTTACAGGTTTTAAAGAATTATGTTTCAAAGACAGTGAACTGAAAAGGGGATGTTTATTTTTTTGCTGAGTTTAGGACTTACTGCCAATCTTTGAATGCTAGCCTGTCCTTTGTCACAATGTAAAGTTGTTTGTCAAAGGTTTTAATTTAATGGCATTGGATTATTTTAACATCCTTCTTTAAATCTGCAGTTATTGTTTTGCAGTTAAAAAAATACATTTGAAATGGTTGATTTAAATATCCATTTTCATATACAGAAAGGTTTTTGCCTAAAAATTTTAACAAATGAATGCATTTTGTGAGGGATGGAGTTACCCTGTTAGTAGAATTATAAACAGTACCCATGGCCAGTCTGAGTATCTTTGAACTGTGGAGAAAAGGGCTGTAGCATAAATACTGCAATATTTGTTTGACTGAATTGATACCCAAGTTCTTAAGGGTTATCCACTGTTTCAGAATGTATTAGAGCCACTTCTGTTTCTGATTCCAAAACTAGCCGGCACCCCATACCAACTTTTAGCTTCTTTATTCCATAACAAAAGATGACTTGAAGGAGTGGGGGGTGGGTTCCCCCACATATGAAACATTGGAATGTTATCAATATTCTCCCTCCTCATGACAATCCCAGGAGCAACGAAACAGCTTGTTGTTATCACAGATAAACATCGTTAGCATCTCTCCCATCATAGATTGTTTCTCTTCAACTGCCTCTACTGAAGGTGAAACAACTAGTGCAGAATTACAAATTCCCCAAATCCCAACCATTTCTTGTAGGTTCAATCACTCCTGCTACTGTAGTTCTAAAATAATTAGGTAGATTTAGCCTTTTGGCCATTTAGGATACACATTTTCAGACCTTTTCTGTAGACTTTGGTTGCACAACTGACATACATCAAATTTAACACAAAGGGCCAAAATAAAATGAACATCAATAATGTTTGTACAGATTTTAATATATATACACAATATATATATATATATATACACTCACCTAAACGATTATTAGAAACACCATTCTGTGTTTGACCCGCTTTCACCTTCAAGACTGCCTTAATTCTATGTGGCATTGATTCAACAAGGTGCTGAAAGCATTCTTTAGAAATGTTGCCCTTTATTGATAGGATTGCATCTTGCAGTTGATGGAGATTTGTGGGATGCACATCCAGGGCACGAAGCTCCCGTGAGATCTGGTGACTGTGGGGGCCATTTTAGTACAGTGAACTCATTATCATGTTCAAGAAACCAATTTGAAATGATTCGAGCTTTGTGACATGGTGCATTATCCTGCTGGAAGTAGCCGTCAGAGGAGGGGTACATGGTGGCCATAAAGGGATGGACATGGTCATAAACAATGCTCAGGTAGGCCGTGGCATTTAAACGATGCTCAATTGGCACTAAAGGGCCTAAAGTGTGCCAAGAAAACATCCCCCAAACCATTACACCACCAGCCTGCACAGTGGTAACAAGGCATGATGGATCCATGTTCTCATTCTCTTTATGCCAGCAGAAAATCTAGACTCATCAGACCAGGCAACATTTTTCCAGTCTTCAACTGTCCAATTTTGGTGTGCTCTTGCAAATTATAGCCTCTTTTTCCTATTTGTAGTGGAGATGAGTGGTACCCGGTGGGGTCTTCTGCTGTAGCCCAGCCGCCTCAAGGTTGTGTGTGTTGTGGCTTCACAAATGCTTTGCTGCATACCTCGATTGTAACGAGTGGTTATTTCAGTCAAAGTTGCCCTTCTATCAGCTTGAAGTGGTCGGCCCATTCTCCTCTGACCTCTAGCATCAACAAGGCATTTTTGCCCAAAGGACTGCTGCAAACTGGATGTTTTTTCCTTTTCACACCATTCTTTGTAAACCCTAGAAATGGTTATGCGTGAAAATCCCAGTAACTGAGCAGATTGTGAAATACTCAGACAGTGGATAACCCTTAAGATAATACCATGCCACGCTCAAAATTGCTTAAATCACCTTTCTTTCCCATTCCTACATTCAGTTTGGAGTTCAGGAGAATGTCTTGACCAGGTGTTCCTAATAATCCTTTAGGTGAGTGTGTGTATATATATATATATATATATATATTTTAATATTTATTTTTTTATTTAACCTTTTACCAGGTAAGTTGACTAAGAACAATTTCTTATTTACAGCAACGACCTGGGAGCAATTAGGGTAAAGTGTCTTGCCCAAGGACCCAACAACATTTGGCTCAATCGAACTGGCAACCTTCTGACTACAAGTCTGACTCCCTACCGACTGAGCCATCTGTGCCCCATATATATATTAAAAAGTTTGTTCCACAAATTTTATTCCAAATGTGTTGTGCACCAGCTGTAAAACCCTAGTGTGAACTATCAGCTTCCTTCCCCAAACCTAAACAGTATTATTAAGGAACTATGCCAAACTGACCTAAGACTAGCAACCAGGGGAGGTTCACCCTACTCTGCTTAGCTTAACCTACATGCTCTATTGTCATTGGGTTGATTGAGGACAGTTAGCCTCCACTGGGCTTGTGATTATTTAACCATGACTAAGATAAATAGTATTATCCTGCTTTTTTTTAAATGTAATCCATCTATAATTTACTTTTATTTAATATGTACATAGTGTGTTAGTGTAAATGGTCTGTGTAAATTTATTGTGATGAACTTGTAGGAGATTGTTTGGAGACAAAAAGTGGGTGCACCTGTGGGAGCCAATCGAACTAATTGCAGGCACCTGCACCTGCAACCACCCGGGCTCTGGCTGGGACCAGCCTGGAGGAGTCTGGGAGTGGAGCGCAATATCCTGGGGGCTACGCCAACTGCATTAGCAGGCCCCAAATACATGACAAGGAAGGCTGTGTAATAGACTAGAAATATTGGGGATCTGTGCGCAATAGGCACTCAACCTTGGGGGGAGGTGGTGGCTGTTCGCAGTTGCTTAAGACTGCCAGCGGTGAAGATAGCGAGGAAAGGGTCAGACGGCAGTAGGCAGGGAGAAGTGGAAGAGAGGGATGGGGAGTGCTGGGAGTGCCGCCTTCTGCTTCCCAGTATTGACTGGAGCTCTCAGCGCGTTGACCGAGAACTGATACCTGTGTTGTGCCAGCAAATCCCCGGCAGGCAGTGTCATAAGACAGCCTGGTTGGTACGACGACCAAGCCCAGACCCCGGGGGAGGGTCTCGCAGAGAGGGTGAGAGGGTACTTCTTTTAAACTAACCATTTTTATGTTCTATGTTTGTTTGTATATGTTAGTATATAATAATAATCAGTGGGGTAAACAGGAAATAGGGAACAGTGCCAGGGAGGGGATTGTATGTGGGTGTAAGAGCTATATGGGTTGTTTTGCTCCAAGCCACAGGGGGCATGATATTGCTTTGTGTTGTCAAGGCCGAGGGGGGCCTTGGGTAATTTAAGTTCTTGTATTGATGCAAACAGGTGTTGTTAATTGAAAAAGAGGAGCAAGCTGTGCTCGGATTACGTTGTTTAATAAACGCAAGGAAAAGCAAACTATTAGAAAGAACAGGACATTGATTTATACAGTTTGCACTACAACTGGGCACATTCGATTAGCATGAAAACATATCCCAGAGAATGGTTGACTCAGTACCAATGTGTTATTAACCCCTAGGTTCATTTTGCACCAGAGTTGTCCTTTAACGTAGGGTTTCCCCATTTTGGTTGAAACTATGGTGTCCCAGACTCGGTATAGTGAACTGTACTCTGTATGCCTCATTGTCATATGAAATTCTATTAAACTATTTTGTAGTTTTCTATGAAAGGTTGTGTGTCATTCTCTGTCACCGGACCTGAGCGGTTAACAAAAGGTGGTGGCAGCGTATACTAAGCTACCCTTCAGTCCAGTGGCCCCAGCGACTTCTCCATTCATTCAGAGAGTATTCATTACAGTATACTGTATAAATATAACTTCTACCTGCCTTCTGGAAAAACATTGTATATATATATATGTTTTGCATATTTTGGCATGTGATGTCTAAAACATTTTTATTGTTTTCAGGATTCGGACACTGGGTGTAATCAGACCTTCAATGTGGCCTCAACCAAGACAGGACTTTTCCAAAATTAATGTTTACATTAATCAAAGCTTATCTGGAGCCTGTAATTAATCAGATAATTGCTTGCGAAAAACGTTTATCACAAAACATGTCATTATTTTTCCTTTGCTGCTTAAATTGTATTCAGTCAATAACAACTGTTTACACACTTGTGCAGTACCAGGAATTATTCTTTCATGTACAGTAAGTGCTTCTACCCATGTTGTTTATGCTTGAGGCCCTTGAACATTATGCAATACAAGAGGCTTTTGAGAATGAAGATCACAATACTCTTTTTTAATGTGTCCTCAATGTACGCCTTGTCATTGTTAAGAACAGAACTGCCAACCTTTTTACTAGTACCAGTTGTACAAGATCATCAAAAAAAAGATCGTTCTTGAAGTCAAAACACTTTAATATACATTGGTTCACGTTTTGCAATGTGTCGTTGCATATTTAGAAAGTGGTAATGGAGGACACATTGGAAATAAAAAAGATATATACAAGTGTGTGACCTATTAAAGGAAAAACCACCATATAGGGCCCTATCTTGCACCCGGCGCAACACAGCGCAAAGCAAATACAAATAAAAATATTACGGTGCAAATCCGCCATCATAATAGCAATCCGCATAAGGTATACAAACGCGCCTGGCTCCTAAAGGGAATGGGAGATGAATCTCTGATTGGATTATTGCATGTTACGCCCAAAACACACCTATGAATTAATGAAGACACTTAGTACAACCCTTTTCGACCATGCGCCTGGCGAATGGAACCTTTTTTCTACCATCAAACTAGCAAAAGTGGATTTGGACAAGCCCACGCCATGCGCTTATGCTGCGTTTGTTTACTCGGAGCTCGGAACGTTGCCTAGCAATGCGCACCACACGCCCCCTTTTACTTGGACATCCGACTTTCCCACTCGGAGAACTCAGAGGAGACCGAGCAGGAATACAAGATGGCTGTGCCCTGTGACTTGTAAACATGAATTGTTTTCATCGTTTTTGGACCGCTTTGGTTATTTAAATGACAATTTCAATCACTCGTATTACTGCAATACATTACTGTGCCCATATCACTGCCTGTTGGTATGGGAATCGATCTTGTTGTGAGTGAAATATTGAAAAAAGACTTGTTTCAAACCGGTGTTGCTGAACGTGCCTAGCGTTGTAACATAAATAACTAAAACATGAAATAAAGTGAACATTTTAGAAGTTCAAATGGCTGCGTTTTGATAAGATGGGGTAATAGTCATAATTGTAATAAAAAAATGTAATGTACTGCTTTTGGAGCACCTGGTACTTGGCCAGTGCTACCGCAACAACAGCTTTCCGGGTGGTGTCCGTGTTTTTCTCCGACTCGGACGTGCAAAAAATAATAGAATGCTTGAAGTGTGGAAGTGACGTCATATCCGAGTTCCGAATCAGATCTTTGAGAATAAACAAATGCAGCATTAGATCGTTAAAATAGGGCCCTTTGTGTCTGTGTAAGGTGTTGGGCCATTAAGAGCTTGCCAGATCAGCTTCAATTCAACTTTGCATGGATTCTACAAGTCTTTGGATCACATCTAAAGAGATGGAACACCATTATTCCAAAAGATAATCCCTCTTGAAGATATGACAATCATGGTGGAGAGCACTGTCTAACATATCTCTCCAAAATCTCCTTTAAGTGTACAATTGGGTTGAGGTCTGGTGACTGCGTAGGCCATAGCATATTATGTTTTGGGTTGAGGTCTGGTGACTGCGTAGGCCATAGCATATTATGTTTACATCATGTTCATACTCATCAAACCATTCAGTGACCCCTCTTGCCTTGTGGATGGAGAATTTGTCATCCTGGAAGGACCACTCCCATAAGGATAGAAAGTGTTTCACCATAGGATAAAGGTGATGGTGTAATGATTTGCAGTGACCCTTCTGTCTAAAGGGACAAGTAGTCTCAAACCATGCCAGCAAAATGCTCCAGACATCATCTGCATTCCCCACAAAGTTCTTCAGGTTTTTCCTTTAATGTGTCAACTGTCTGTATTTCTCAAAATGTATACCAAACAAATAATCATACAAAAAGATAATAGACAATGAGAAATATGCAGTATCTATTTCACACACTGTATAAACTCTAATTGAATATTTTTCACATGTTGCTATGGGAAAATATTTTAAATTTTGAAACCTGAGTCAGATGAACTCATGGATGAAATGATTTCCCTGCATTCATTTTGAAAGTAAACTACACTTTCTCCTAGAGCCATTGGGAACTAGCATTAGGACAATGGCTAGCCTATTGTGAACTGATCAATACTATGTATATTCACAGATTATTGAGTGAGTGAGGGGGGTGGGAGTGGCATATCTGTATTGTCTGGGTAATATTTATCCTGTATAAACTGCTAATTTACTTATTATGAGGAAATTGGTCATCACCTGTATTCTATTAAGAATGGACACGTGTCTCAGCTATGGGTTTATCACCTCTTTTTCTTTTTTACAAATTCATAGTCTCCATCTCAGATGTTGGATGGCTCAGGCTTCAGGCGGATGGTCCAGGAGTTTGCCGAAACCACTGTGCCGCTCCGATGTAGGCGGCAAGTATAAGTACCCTCGTTGAACTCATTGGTGACAATGCGGAGGTCTCTGTCCTTCATCATGATATAGCCCGGAATAGAGGTCAAGATTTGCTCTCCGTCCTTATACCAGCTGGAACAAAAGTCAGAGTTTAATGCCAGGGAAGCGCATAGGGACAGAGGAATTAGTCACTTAAATGTCAGGTACATTTGCCTGACAAACTTGCTAAAACATTGTGAAAGTATAAAAACAGCTGCCCACAGGTTAAATTGTACCATTCTTTTTGTGGCAACACAAAGAAAAAGAAAAACTGGGAGAATATATTAGACCATTAGTTGTGGTAAATAATGTCTGCAAGCCTTCCTTCACAGGCATCCACACACCAAGTAATTTTTTAACACTGCACTTCCAACCAAAGAAGTCAAGTGGGTCACCGAGATTGAGGGCACACTCACTCACCTGATGACCACAGTTATCTGTTCAGGAGGCCATGCTGCCTGTGCGAATTACTTAAGCACAATGAGACCAGGACTTTCATGCTGGTGCTACAAAAACACATTCGATAAGAGGTATTCAACCCCTTCCTCAGGGACCCCTGGATGTTTCACTGTTTTCTTGCAGCCCTGAACAGGCAAATCTGATTAGGTATGTCAGCTCGTCATCAAGGCTTTATGTAATGAATGTGTTGTGCCTGTTCAGGTCTACAACAACTTTGGCATGCCTTGGGGTTCCTGAGAACAGGGTTAAAGACTTAAGCACCAGACCGATATGGAACCTAGGATGAGTAGCTACAGTAGCTTTTTTGTTTAAATATTTTTCTTGCTGTCAAGTCAAATAAACAGAAACATATGAATTTAATTAGGGTCTAGATAATACAGTATACATTTCTGCTTGAAATTTTGTGATACACCATATCACATTAATTTTTAGTTGAGCCTCCTTTAGCAGAAATAACAGCCTCTAGATGCTTCCTATAGCCTGTAATAAGTGTCTGGATTCTGGATGAAGGTATTTTGGACCATTCCTCTTTGCAAAACATCTCCAGTTCAGTTAGGTTTGATGGTTGCCGAGCATGGACAGCCCGCTTCAAATCACCCCACAGATGTTCAATGATATTCAGGTCTGGGTACTGGGATGGCCATTCCAGAACATTGTACTTGTTTCTCTGCATAAATGCCAGAGTAGATTTTGAGCAGTGTTTTGGGTCGTTGTCTTGTTGAAATATCCAGCCCCGGCGTAACTTCAACTCTGTGACTGATTCCTCTACATTATTCTCAAGTATCTGCAAGATTCCAAGTACCAGCACTGGCCACACAGCCCCACACTCAAAAAAATAACTCTTCAGGTGAACGTAATTACATTATGGGCAGTATTTCCATTCAATATAAAAATGTTACCAACTAAAAGTGAATGGTCTCATCAAATGTAATATAATCACATTGTTTTTTTTACATATTTCAACAACATAGGTCCTACCTAAATTAAATCTATTGCTGAAATGTAATCCTCCCACATTATCCCAACATATAGTATCCATGTTTTTTTGTGCTGTGTACCATAGTAAACCACACCAACAACATAATTTCCCAACATGCATTGTTCTTTCCAGTGAACTCTAGTGTTACCACACATGACTATGTTTGTAAATGACAAAGACATGGTTATTGAACTACGTCATTTTCAAATCTTTGTTCTCATATGTTACAGTGCCTCAAATGTTACATATTCACTCTAAATTTTTTCACCATAAATTTTCCTTCTGTGATAGTATTGATTTCTATAGTTTACTTGCAAGTCAATAATGTCTGCCAGACCCATTCAGCTGTAGCCCAAAAGTCCCAGATTTCTCAAAAAAATCCTTTGCTGAGTCTTCTGGAAAACTTGGTAACTTAACCACTTTACCAAAATGGTTGAACCCTACATGCAAGGCACAGGCCTGCAAAAAGAATACTTTTGGCAAATACAGAGTCAGAGCATCACGATGTAAAATATCCCTATAGGTATACAGCAATTACTATGCTATTTAGGAGCACCCACTGACATAGAGCTTACGAATTAACTCTACTAATATATATAGGAGGCACAACGGTTATATCAGACTAAAAGTGCTCTCTTCAGTGGCACAGACGCTGGAGCTAATATACCCAATATTATATAGAGCGTACGCATTAACTCTACTACTATATATAGGAGGCACAATGGTTATATCAGACTAAAGTGCTCTCTTCAGCGGCACAGACGCTGGAGCTAATATACCCAATATTATATAGAGCGTACGCATTAACTCTACTAATATATATAGGAGGCACA
>JACXGM010027272.1:0-14590 GCA_016801145.1 Umbra pygmaea | reverse complement strand
CTCTGTCTTTCTCTCTTTCACTTTATATGAACTGTCTCCTCCCTCTCTCTCTCTCTCTCTCTCTCTCTCTCTCTCTCTCTCTCTCTCTCTCTCCTCTCTCTCCTCCTCTCTCTCTCTGGGTAAAATAATCTGTTGATTTGTTTTCCACTTTTACACAACATTGTTTGCTTTATACATTACATTTATAATATCATAGATTTTGCCTCCCACACCTTTTTGAAGGAGTTTTAAGAACATTCCTTCATGCCATATTGAGTCAAAGGCTTTTCTTTAAAGTCTATGAAACAGGCAAATATGTTTCCTTGTTTTGTTTCATGGACATGTTTATTGATCAAGGTGTGAAGTGTATAAATGTGGTTGGTTGTTCTGTTTTTGGGGAGGAATCCAATTTGGCTTTTACTTAAAACAGTTTGTTTTCTCAAGAAGACCTGGATTCTGTTATTAATTATGCTGCAAAAAACCTTTCACAAGTTACTGCTAACAGAGATGCCTCGATAGTTATTTGGGTCAAACTTGCTACCATTTAAAAAAATAGGTGTAATAACGCCTTGGTTCCAGACCTCAGGAAAGAAACACACTCTCATCACCAAGTTGAACAGCCTGAGAATGGCCTCCTTGAGTTTAGGGCTACTGGACATTTCTAAACAAATACTGTCTGGCCCACAGGCTTTATCGCTTTTGAGGGCTTTTAGTTTATCATTTAGTGTAATGAAACTGTCCAGTTTTTTTCAGAGGTATCTAATTTCCTCCATAGATCCCATAATGAATTTTGATTGATGGACTCCTCTATTCTGTCAAGTTCATTCGTCATGTAAAGGGCTTTTTTCCCCTTTAATACATTTTTATATTTGCTTAGATCCATTAGATGCTTTTCCTGGTTTACAGGGTCTTTGTGTTTTTGGTTTGATAACAGTCTCAGCTGTTTTCTAGAAGTTAAGCGTTTATTGTCAAACCATTCCGTGTTCTGTTCTTTCTTATTTGTAGATTGAATTATTATTTTATTGTTTCATGAAAATTTCAGTTAGTGTATTAGGGGCTAGATTAACACCATCTTTGTCATCTTTAAATTTGGTAAAAATAAATTAGTAGATTATATTTTCAACATCAATGCAATGCGATGCTGTCTCATATTGAACATGGCTCGTTCCTGTCCGTTTGTAGGTGGCTGATAGGGGGTAGAGTTTAGACTCTGGTTTTACATTTTGGGGTGGGTTACTTTATATTTTCAGATACATTTTAATATGACATAATCTGACAAAGGCAGTTGTGGCATGACCAATGAGGCACTTTTCTTTTTGTTCCATATCTATGATGGCATAGTCCACCACACTATGTCCTATTGCAGAGCAGTAAGTAAACCTACCCAGAGAGTCACCCTTCGTCCTGCCATTATCAATGTACAGACCCAGGCTTTTACACAGCTGGAGCACCTGCTTTCCATTGTTGTTAACATTGCTGTCATTGTTCTGTCGCTGTCTAGTCAGCTGTGATTAAAACATAGATGATCTGTCATGTAAACGGTTTCCCTCTAGGTCTATGTAGTCTGCTTCTTTACCATTTCTAGCATTTAAATCCCCCATTAACTCAACTGTGCCTACTGACAGAAAATAGATTATATAAAAATAAAGAATTGAGAAACAATCTTCATTAAAATATGGCGATTCAAATGGTGGTACATATATTGCACACAAGTAGATATCTGTATCTGATTGGACAATTTATTTCTTTTATTTTATCTTTCTTTTCTGCTGTAATATGTTTTGAAAGATTTTCTTTATATCAGATTAGTATCCCACCTGAGTCTCTGTCACATTTCACATGAGGATGCTTTATTGAAGGTACAATAAACTCTCTGTAATTACATGGACATTGGGGAAGGGTTTTACCTCTACACCATGTTTCTGTCAGTATTATTATGTCTGTCTTATTGGTGATTTCTATAATGTCAGGTTCTCTACTCTTCAGGCCAAATATTGAGCTTTATATTCAAGCAGAACTTGCATTCTGAACCAAACCTTATATTCTGTTAATACTCTCCCCTCTCTCTCCTCCCTCTCCTCTCTTTCTCACTTTTTATGTTGGGCCCTGTGCCCAAAATGAGTAGTGAGTGAATGAGTAAAGGAGCAGAGCACAGATAGAAGGAATGCCCTCCCATGGGTTCCCTGACCTTCCTTGGACCCCCTGCACAAGGCAGTGCAAAATTGTCATAGCTCTACCAAATCTGATTATCTATCCTGCCATGTCACCTTCTCCAGCGACTCCTTGTGTTCAGATCGGGCGCCTGTGAATTCAACAGCGGAAATATAGTGAACTAAAGCCTAAAAAAATAAACTAAAGGCTTCCATGTTGGGTGAAAAGTGCAAAAGGAATCAGCAGCTCTGGCGACATGTGGTTGGATGAACCATGTGTGCGCCCCTCGTCATCCCACAGATCTGTCCAAGGAGTTGGGGAAATACCGACAAGGCAGGCTTATAATAAAAAATATGAAATAGTTAAAAATAATAAAAAGGCCAGTTGATCCATGGGCGAAGCATTATATTGACACATTTAAAACACAGAGAATGTGTTAGTGGGAAAGTGTTTGATTGGACCTTTGGTTTGTCAGGCAAATACCCAACCATACAGTTGGCACAGAAAACATTGGGGATGCATCCTGAGTTACATTTCCTGTATATTGCTCTGGGTCGACCCAACCTGCTAATTTAATTAAGTCCCATTATTATTAATATTCTAAGGTGTGCAGGTTATATTCTAACCATTGTTTAAAGACAGACGATACATTTTTGACATCACCAATTACCGATTCTGGGAATATCCTATTTCTTTACCCACAGAATGGATACTTCATTGCATTGATCAAGCGGAATGATCAGTTACGGAAGGTCGATCAAGAGCAGACTGCATCGACCGCCGCGACGTCAAACTAGTCATCAAATTGGTATCAGTTGTGACCGTCGAGGGACCTCCCAGAGCAGAGGTCATAGTCAATTGACCCCCAGGTCAGCCATTGTCTGAAAGTACGAATTCGTAAAGACAGAAAATCTTTCTCTGCAATGGAGGACGTCTCGAGCCCCCTCCGTTCCGCAGACGAAAAGGGAAGACTGGGGGTCTGAGCTGGACATAAGATGACAGGAGCCATTGAGTGCTGCAGTTAATACACTATTGATCCACACTCACACACCCGCGTGCACGCACACACAAATACCTTCACCCTTCTTTCTGTTCCTTTGGTTTAAATGTTAAATAGTGGGTGTCTTGGTTTTAGTCTAGGGGTCTTGACCTTGTCTGGGAGCCGATTACGGTGGCACAGTTATGTTTAGCGCAGAGATGTGATTAGCACACAGTAATCAAACTAGCATTAACCTACACCTCCCCCCTCGGAAAACACACTTCCTCCTCACTCCACCCACTCAGGACTTCCGCCAGGCTCGCGGCTGTCTGTAAAAACGTGGTAAAGATCTGTTCGTTTTGGCACCTTTGCTCGTCGCCCGCTGCTGAATGTCGGTTCATATCAGTCGGAGGGCGTCGGAGATGCAGACGTAAACACATTATCCAGTGCATAAGCAAGTCGCTGGTGTTCTTTGCCGGGTCAGTCATTAGGTCTCCGGGGGGTCGGCACAAGCCACTCAGCTGTCCGTGGAAGCGTGCTAGCACACACACACACACACACACACACAGAGGTCTGCTGCCTGATGAGAACATAGATAGCATCTACACTCCCCAAAGACGCATTCCATTTATTTAACCTGCCGAAGTGTGTGTGTGTGTGTGTGTGTGTGAGTTTTGTGGGGCTCCCTACTTTGTCTGTTTATGTATAAGTCAAGTGAGGTCAGCTGCACTGCTACAGGAGCATGAACGGCCTAATCCAGCTGAGAGAGAACATATCCTGGGATGTAAAGGGCTGGAGCCTGCGTCCCTGGGGAGGGAGCGCTTCTGGGGGAGATCAAGGAAGTAGGGGGCAGCTACAGGAGAAGCTGTAGCGGCTTAGAGGGTTTTTACACTTCGATAGATTTCGATAGATTTCAGTAACATTTTCCCAATCCACTCGAGCAAACGTCATGACGAGACACAATTGTAGTGTGTAAACTTGGGGGTCCCTCGCGAACTCCACGCGACCTCTGGAGGTAGCGCACCAGAGGAATTTGAAAGATCCCACCTGGGGCTTCGCTAAGAGCCCAGGAGAAATGTGTATTGAGGGGAAATTCTTCACTGTCAATGGGCTGGGCTGGTTACTGAACGAAGTGCTCAAGCACCCAGCCCAAAACATCTTGAATGACACACCCACAAATGCGCAATTGCGGTTTGGAGACACGACAGTGTAAATAAAAACAGTATGGAAATTAACTTGAGCGGATTTGTAAATGTTGCTGAAAGCTATCTAAATAGTTTGTGGTGTAAAAAGCACCTTACTAGACTAGAGACACCGTGTCAGTGAATGACCTGTCTTTAGTCCCACTGCCTGCTGAGACCTGCCTTTAGCCTTGACCTCCTGGTGAACTTTAGCCCCGCGTTCTCCTAACACTTTCATTCCTAACACACACATGTGAACACACATACACACAAATACACGCGCCCATACTAGTACACAGCTTTACATACAGACACACAAACACGGCACACATACGTATTACGTAACCACACACACATCAATGCAGAGCGAAAACAACAAGTCCATACCCGACGACTGTCATCGTCACCAGAGATTAAGCATCCGGAATCAGACATCTGATTATGGGATGGCCAGAGTAGAGTGACTAAATGTTCACTGCTTACTCAATGTCCCTGGCTTCACCCCTTTTAAGGTCTGGCTGCTAGAAGAAAGAAGCTAATTAAGTTAGTGCTGTTAGCGTTCAAAGACCCAGCAGAGATCAAAGCTGGTGAGTCAGTCAGTCGGTGGTACAAATGGTCCCCTCTTTACTATTTGCATAATTGCGCACTACAGTTGAACAGAACTGGGCCTTGGTTAAACGTTGTGCACATATTAGGGACCATGGAACAATTTAGGACACAGTCTTTGATTGTCCTCAAGTCTTAGTCACCTCTCTTTTGGTGAGATGGTAGAGCGAATGAGAGCTGCGTTAAATTCACACCACATCCATAAAGTAGCTCCACATAAAACAATGGGCGAAATCGTTGTGATTAGTAAAAACGATGGTTTCCCAAAAGCTCCTATTGTTTTTGCCAAATCTGTCCAGTGAAATGTCTCCTGTCTTCATATGGGTGTGTCCAAGTCTTGTGGATTGGGTGACGCCCACATTTATCATCCTAATCCTGTTGTCGTGTCGGTCATATCTAATAAAGCTGCATTTGAAGTGTAATACGTCTGGGTCTGGGCTATCCAATAAGCTTCAGATAACACTTAGTCCGAACTGTTTCTCAGATAGTTTGTTGTTCTCGACCAACCTTGAAATAACCTGCCAGGTCCAGTCATGTTCAGGCCACGGCCCACTTCGCTCATTCCCCTCCTGTCCTCCTGTCCTCTCATCCCCCAACTCCTGTTCTTCTCCTCTACCCTCCAGGCTTTATTTACTTTATAGATCTCCTCCTAGAGAAGCTGTTAGTCTGGCTGTGGAGGAAGAGGAGAACCAAGATCAATAATGCAGAGAAGGAAATCAAGCAGGAGGGCTGGGAACGCACGGTGTGTGTGTTTATGTGCCCTTGTTTTTGTATGGATGTGGGGCCCTGAAGTTTTGGCGATGGCCCCACAACCATACATAAACCTGACAAAAATATGTAAAATTAGACATTGTGGCGACAAATTGTACCTTGTGGGGATGGCCCCACAAGGAGAGTTGCAATTTATGGCTCAGAGGTTTAGGGAAAAACTTACTATTGGGCAGAGTGTTAGAATTGGGGTTACTATTAGGTTTAGGCGTTACCAATTAGGTTTAGGGTTAGGCATTATTCCAATGTTAAATTTAGGCACTAATGTTAGGTTACTGAGATTAAGGTTAGGGTTAGGACAAGGGTATGGTTAAGGATAGGGTTAGGGTTAGGGTTAGGTTAGGTTTAGGGATAGGTTATATGGAACATGTGTGTGTGTGTGTGTGTGTGTGTGTGTGTGTGTGTGTGTGTGTGTGTGTGTTTTGGTTTAACAGATCATATTAGGACCAGAAGTCCTCACAAGGATAGTAATATTTGACAAAAATGCCTAAATTAGGACGTTTTGCCGGTCCCCTATAGGACAAAGTAGATTTTTGAGTTAGGGGTTATGTTTAGGGCCAAGGCTACAATTAGGTTTAGGATTTTAATAATGGGTACTTTCAGGTTCAGGCATACCAGGTTAGATTTAGGGTTAAGTTTAGGCATTAATGGAAGGTTAAGGTTTAATGTGAGGTTAAGTTTATGGTTATCTTAAGGTAAGGGTTAGGTTAAGTTTAGGATTATGGATTTTTATGTTTTCTGGTCCCCATGAGGTTAGCTGTAAACAACTGCGTGTGTGTGCTTGCGAGTGGGTCTGTGTGCGAACATTCCTTTCTGTTGCATATTATTATTATATACATATATGGTTAATATACCAAGGCTAATAGATTTTCTTAGGTTAGGTGCCTCGAAAATGGTATTGCCAATACACCACAAAGCCCCAAGATGCAATTGCTAATTGACAGTGGAATTAGAACCAGAAAAGGTGATGGGATGTCATACCCATGGTACATTGTCATAGACCATGGCTATCAGCCAATCAGCATTCAGGATTAAAACAAATTTATAAGTAAACAATAAAGCAGAATGTTTGGTATGTGACCACGATGCCAATTCTAACTGCTGTACACAACACTGGGTTCCTGGATATGCTTCATAGGCTTGGTATATTGACTGTATTGACTATATCACTAATCCAGGATTTGCCTTATGTCTATTAACATATCTTTCATCCTACAAGAATCAACCTAGGGGGTCTACGTGTCATAGTGGGCTAAGTCACTGCCTTGTAGGACAAGCTATGTCATGCTTGTCAGTGGTTCGAGCCTGATTATGGCTTCTCCGACTTTGCCGGGAACTTCCAGCATGAGGCAGCACAAATTGCCATAGCCATTTTTCATAGATAAGTCTAGTTTTCTGCCTTGCCACAATGCTCTCCAGCTACTCTTTGTGTGCAGTATGGGTGCCTGAAAGTTCAATCATGGAAGTGTAACTGGTGAGCGTAATCATCTCACACATGACATAAGGTTCCATGTTGGATGAGCAGTGCAAAAACAATTAGCCGGCCCAGTGACATGTGTTTGGGTGAACCATGTGAGCGCCCTTCACCATCCCACATCTGTCCAGGGAGTTGCGGAGGGTAGAGGGTAAATTGGTCAAGACCAATTGGGTGGAAAAAAAGTGCTTTTATTATACCTTATTTCGTAAATATTGTAGCCCAAGTTTGCTTTCAACATGCCAGCGCTCATGTACACTTTTACAAGTTCTTGACTTTCAAAGTGACTTTCAGTGTGCGTGTGCACGCGCGTGTGTGAACGCCTGTCTGGGGCGGGGTGCACGTTCCGTTGTGTGAGTGACTTCAACCTCCATGCATTATTCAAAGCTGCTAGAATTACATCGACAAAAGAGCCAGTCCCTTAGAGGGCCAGTACAAGCCAAGGTCCAGCTTTCAATCAATCTGTCCTGGCCAATCAAATCTACCTATGCTAATTTGTGTATCGGTTAAACTCCCCTGCAGGTGAAAATCGTCTTTTCATCCTACATCATCGTTCTTTTCCGAGTAAATATCATTGAGACTCATCCATGAACTCATCCATAAGCAGGCTTTAAGAAATATCCATGTGTCTTTCTAATAGGATGTTGACATCTTTAGTCTTTGTTCTGTTTACTATTCAGACTGTACATTATCTGAATAGATCGCTCGGTAGAGTGTTGCAAATACGTGTGGAGCATGAAAAACCTGCTGTAAATTTCACTTCTTTACTGTCTACGTGTTCCCACCAACATAAATATGTCTGGAGTTTCACATTGCTATCATGTTGCATGTGGAGCACTGAAAACCTGATGTAAATTTAACTTCTTCAATGTTTCAGTGTTCCCACCAACACAAATATGTCTGGAGTTTCACGTGGCCATAATGTTGCGGGATTGTTATGGTGAAGTTGTAAAGAAGTTATCCTGCTTTGCGCCACTGTCAGGTGTCATTCTGCGGGAGCTTAACCAGGCTGTCCATCTGTCCCTCATGCGTGACACAAAGACAGATTGGGACTCATGTTTTGAGAAATAACGTTGTCAAACGCAGGCTGTCTCCTCACAATGGACAGGTTCATGTGTGGCATTGCTCATTTTACATTTTGATAACAAGTATTAGTTTGGCATGGATTCCACAAATGTAATGTGGATGTTTGTATTGGGTATACTTGGTCATAGTCAACTGGAAAATGTTCCTCCCACACATGATCGAACTAAAGGCCTCCGTGTCGGATGAGTGGTGTGAAAAGAATCAGTTGGCTCGGCGACATGTGGTTGGATGAACCATGTGAGCACCCCTCATCATCCTGCGTCTGTCCAAGGAGTTGCAGAGCTGCCAACAAGGCAGGGTTAAAGGGAAAACTGGACCAGACCAATTGAGAGGAGAGATAAATGGGGGGGACACAGAATTTTTTTTAAGAGAAACCTGTTCTCTACCTCATTTGTCCTCGCTCTCCTCTTTGTCCTCCCTGTCTTCCTACATAAACGCATAAACATGGACGCCTTCTTGCAGGCAGGTTTTCTGGACATTTTGGGAGTACAGATTTTTCATTGACATACAGGATATCAGTAGGCTTTCACTCACTGATAAACAGGCTGGGAAAATGAATTTTGTATGTCTGCACTCAGGTTGCCTGACACCCTACCTGCTAGTAAACTGTAGCTGCTAGTGTTGGATATAGCAGGGGACTGGGTAAGGTTGACTTGTAAAGCTCTAGGCTGCAGTTAAGACTGCTACACAGATTGCTCTCTCACGGTGAGCAAAACCATGTCTCTAAATCATTTTTATTAAAATACATAGTATACGGGGGTATAATAAAAGTATGTTTAGGATGCTCTGTGACAGCTATATAACACGCTCTCAGGGCTGTCATTTGGACCAGGTGTGTCCGTCTGTCTCTTACTGTTTTTATTCTACACCACCTCTGGCTACAGATAGACATGTTTACAGCCATACATTATCCTGTTCTCTCATTACTGTGATGCTAATGCTAATTGAGCTGCTGCGTTGCCTCTGATTAGCATGCAAACCCATTGTTTTTGGCTGCCGCGGCTGTTAGCCTCCCGTCGGAGTTGGTGCACAGCTAACGCCAAGGCGCGTTGATGCGTGTTGTTGGCCAGGAAAGGCTTTGTTTACTCTGTCAGAAAGCATTTCCCCCTGTGGAGAGAGACACACAACACATGGGCTCCCATCGCCAAAAACCAAACTGGCCCCAGCCAGTGTTTTTCAGTCTGTTATTCCCCTGTGGTGTTACCCTCTACGCTAAGCTAACGAGCAAAGACCTCAGGGCTAGCACTTCAAGTTCAAAGTGCACTGAGATATTGCAGGGATATCGTGTTTCATTTCTTCCCCCTTTAAGAAGCACACACATTTGTAGTGAAAATGTATGTCGGTGTTGCAATCTTGAAAAAGTGGTAGCTTGGCTGGCAGAGTGTACAACTAAGTCAAGTTCCGCTATGATCATTCCTGGGGCTTTGATGTGTCTGCCCATGGAGCTCTTTGCACCCAGGGCACGTCGTGTGTCTCTTCCCTGGGCATGGGTCTAGCTCTGTCCCCCACCTCATAGCAGGGGCTCCTGGCTCCCAAGTCTGAGGGTAGGTGACAGGGCCGGGAAGTAATGGGAGCGTGAAGATGGAACGCGTCCCTGCCCGTTGCCTTTGAAACGTCACCAGGATGGGCTGGGGTGCTTGGCTGCGCCGCACTGCTCTCGCTGTCACGCTGCTGCCCACACAGACTCACGCTGACGGAGAGGTGGCCTGCCAGCCGAGCCATGAACCAGAAACAGGAAATCATGCAGGGGTGGGTGGGAATGGGGGATACAGGGATGGTGAGGGAGAGGAAGGATAGATGTCAATGGAGGCGAAGAGGGCCATCTGAAGTGATTTATTCCAAGTAGAGAGCAACCTGAATGGAGGCATGAGAGATGTGAGAGAGGAAGAGAGGAAGAGCAGAGGTTATATAAATTCACAGGGAGCGAGGATGAGAAATGGCCAGGTGGAGGACATCAATTCTACTTCACGAGGCACTCTGGGTAAACTCAGAGCTGACAAACACACACACACATGCACACACATCACTCACACAAACACATCTCCCTAACTCAGGGCTAAATTCAGATTTGACAAACAGACATACACACAAATACATACACATACTGTAAGAGTACATTCTGGAAGATGTAATGCAGGACTCATAACGATAGTAAATACAACAGGACTCCTAAAATATAGCAATACACCAGGACTCCTAACATTATAATTTAAATAACATACCTAACAGTATAGTATAGTTTCGTATAGTAAATATACAAGGACTCCTAATAGTATAATAAATACACCCGGACTCTTCTAACAGTATAGTAAATACACCAGGACTCCTAACGGTATAGTAAATACACCAGGACCCCTAATAGTATAGTAAATACACCAGGACTCCTAATGGTACAGTAAATACACCAGGACTCCTAACGGTATAGTATATACACCATGACTCCTAATGGTATAGTAAATACTCTAGGTGTTAGGTAAGGTGTGCTAAATTTTTTTTATCTCTGTTGAAATTAGAGCATTATACTTGCATGATTGGTGTTGTCATTCAGATTTCTTCTCAGGATCTAAACCACTTTTTATCTACAGTTGTGTGCATTGTTATACAATATGTGCACAACATGTAACAGAATTCATTCAAAGCTAACATTTAATTTCTTTAAATGTGAACAAGATTTCGTATTCAGTTTGAATGTTATAACATTTTGAGACAAAATGCGAGAAACTTACATAGTATTTAGTCAAACAGGAAATGCTGTTATGTTTGGCATCCTTTATCTAACTTGCGCATGAATAGAATGAATTAATTCGATACAATTTATAAAAATCTGTGTTTTTTATATAACAGTTATTGAAATAGATAGCCTAGGATTAATATGATCATGTGCAGGGTGGGAAATTAACTTTGGAACGTGGATGCCAATGTTTTATACCAGACACTTGATTTTTTACCAGCCACCGTTTCCCCAATTCAAATACATAAAAGAAAGTGCAATAGCATCTTCTATATTACTTCAATAATTAATTATGAATACATGTCTTATTAATGTAGGTAAATTACTAAAGGGATATATAGTGAAGACAAGTCCGTGAAACTGATCATTTTCAATGTGAAAAAGTACCGGCATTTGGCGGATAGCGGGTGCTAATTTCCCACCCTGTTCATGTGTCACTGCCAGGACTGTAAACATATTAATTGAGTTGAATTGGCTGAAAGCCAGGATGTTGCTGAATTATTAACAGTTTTATATGGGCCTAATAACGTTTATCTCTATGCCATGATACAGTATATTGGTTTGCTCTTAAAGGGCTCTGATTGTGAAATTCTGCCTAAAAAAACATACCCAAAGTTAACATCTTGTTACTCTGGACCTGAAGCAAGTACATACATATGGTTGATATTTCTTAAAAAGAAAGACTTGAAGTTTTGGATATGTAAAATTTATTTTGAATAAATGTACACAGTGAATATGGCACAAGATGAAATAAAGAAAATGCATAATTATTTTTGGTTTTATTTTTCTACATGCTCTTTTAAAAACAACTACAAACCTATTTATTGAGATAGGGTCCTGGAAACACTTCTAATCATGTCCCCTAAGAGATGACAACATATGTCTAAAATTTTTGAGTGATAGAGTGAATAGGCAATGAGCTATAGCGTTATGTGTAAAAGTATACTGTATTTCCACAAAAAACACATCATGATGACGTTTTATCCGGTTCCTGAGACATATCAACAAATCTGTTTTATAAAATATCTCTGGCGTAGTTAGAGCAGCATCAGCAAAATTGGTGATCTTGCTCATTTTTAACATCTCTATTTTATAAGGAATATGTTTATTACGAAATAGGAGAGGTTAGCAGTACATTTCAAATGCATCTTTGTTTCAGAAGCGTGTTCCTTGTTTCATGAACAAAGCGCCTGTGGTTAGTTTCAGAATAGGTGCTTGTACATGGACGGTAATGAAATAGTCATTTTCACATAACAAGAAGAATTTTACCAGGAAAACCTATGCTTTATGTCATTACTGGAACTCTTTGATGATGAAAAAGATTGATTTTCGACTGTAAGTACTATTTTTGTTTGTTTATTTGTGATATTAGCTCAGTTTGCTTTGCTATTGCTAAATAGCTGCTAGCAAGCTAATGGCTTTGTTTACGTGGCAGCACCTCACATTATGACATGCCATGTTATTGTGGTCATAGCCAGTGTTGGATTACGTAGCTTGTAGTTATAATTCCAGTTAACTTGGAGTTAATATCTTACTGGTGACCATGATTAATATTTTCTTTATTCTTTCTATTTGTTTTATAAATAACTTTTAAGATATGAACTCTATTTACCTGATCATTTTGTCTTACTTTAGGGATGTCTCAAAACTTGTGAACTCAACATGTACCTGGAATGTAACTTGAAAGTAACAGAAAAGTAGCTTTACCCAACACTGGTCATAGCTATTGTAAAACGGAGACATTAGCTAAATTCCTAGGCTTGTACATATAAGATATTTATATATAACTTAAAAATTGCAGTTGTGAGCTGTGTTTGTAATCCACCTTCTAATTTCTTTGAGGCGTAAAAATGAACTGCTTTGTTTACGTAGGCACATAGCTCACTTTATTAGTTGTAATGTTTTCAATTTTATAGCTATTGAAAATCAGAGACATTACCTAGACTCTTAATATTGTAACCTTTCTGTTTATATAAGGCATCTACTGTATACATAACTTAAAAATTGCAGTTGTGAGCTGTGTTTGTAATCCACCTTCTATTTTATATGAGGCACATGTGTACAAGGCACATAGCTCACATTATTAGTCATAATGTTTTCAATTTTATAGCTATTGTAAAATGGAGACAGCTAGATTCCGATGATTTTAAGCTTTCTGTAGATGTATGACATGTGTACATATAACCTAAGAATTGGACTTGTGAACCGTGATTCTAGTCCAGTTTTCTTTCGGGGGTGGAATATCCTGTGGGCTGGATACTGATCCTTAAGAGGTTGAAAGATTATTAAAATGTTCTAATAACCCTAGTTATAATAGATATATAACACTCGTTTATCACTGTTATTAATTAAACAATAAGGCCTTCAGGGGTTTGGTGTGTATGACCAATATACCAGAGCATACTACTTTAGCCTTGCTCTCAACATTGTGTTGCACATAATTGCCATTGCACCACCTCCAGGTGAATGTGGTGCATATTGTGACCGGTGTCGTTAGGTGATGTCAATATTAGCGACACCGGTCACAATATGCACCACATTCACCTGTTTGTGTGTCAAAGAGGGAATCTTCGCTGTGTATTTAAAGAAGGTGTAAATGCTCATTACAAAATAGCACCTATTGCTTTGGTAATTATACCCCGCCACCCACATATTTATTTGCAGTCGCAAAAGATTAGAAGTATGAAAGCACAACTCATCTGACAGGACACAGCAACTTGCCTAAGCGAACGTATTGTAGTGTGCTACCCCATTATGTACAATCGACTCTCTGATTGAGTAAAGCACATACGTTTCTACCTCACACTATTTTCGTACATTTTAAAGATACATAGTGGCAATAATTATGTCCCCTTTGAAGTTTACCTTTATTTTGTGTTGTTGAGCTTTAGGTTTCTGGGCTTTTGTTGTGGCAGCGATGGATGCTACCTAGGTGTAAGAACCACTTGGATTTATCTCAGATTTGTCCCAGTTCTGTGGTCCCATCATTTGGGTTATTATTATTAATGACAAAGGCTTGTTTTGCTACCGTCGCCACTCTACTGCATCCTTTTGCCAGATCTACTTGGCTGTCTTGCCAACTCGTAAGCATGACAATACCACAGACATTGGCAAGATGGCACTAGCTGATCTGGCACCAGACTGCCTGTAGTCAGGGAACCCCAGGTCAAAGAAAACAATGGAATCTCAAACATGTTCATTGTTCATGAACATTTATGGATGTTTCTCTGTTGTCCTTTAAAAGTTGTAGCCAGATTAAAACTGAGCTACAGTATCTGAGAAAAGGCAACACTCTTTGTATCACATCACACTCCAAGATGAGCCTGTCGCTCAGATCCAGCTTTAGGAATCTAGATGCCATCTAAAATACTATGTTACAGTACCCATAATGCCTATTGTTACTGAAACTAACATGATGTTGTCTTGTATTATTGAACATGCCCTAAATCCACTGTTTATCTACTGGTCCTCTCATTATCAAACAGGAAACCAGCAGGATGAAATCTAGATAATGGTGTTTGGTACAGTCTGATGTCCGTGGTGTTTGGTACAGTCTGATGTCCGTGGTGTTTGGTACAGTCTGATGTCCGTGGTGTTTGGTACAGTCTGATGTCCGTGGTGTTTGGTACAGTCTG
>JACXGM010027271.1:0-14549 GCA_016801145.1 Umbra pygmaea | reverse complement strand
TAATAGTAATGAGATCAGGCCTTCTTGTTGTGTGTCTGACAATCTACCGTTTACATACGAATGATTAAAACATGCTAATAATGGACCTCTTAATATGTCAAAAAACGTTTGGTATACCTCTACTGGGATGCCATCCAGTCCGGGAGTTTTTCCATGTTTAAATGTTTTGATAGCTTCAAGCATTTCCTCTTCAGTAATTTGTCCTTCGCATGAGTCTCTTTGTGTAGTTGTTAGTTTTAAGTTATTATCAGGGAAAAAACTCCTACAATTAATATCTGTTAAGAGTACTTGAGAAGACTGAAAAGAGAACATCTTTTTGAAGTATTTTACTTCCTGCTCTAGTATTTCATTTGGCGAGTCGTAAGTGGATCCTTCATTAGTGACTAATTTCAATACATTCTTCTTGGTGGCATTCCTATGTTGAAGATTTAAGAAAAAGGATGTGCATTTTTCTCCATATTCCATCCAACTTGCTTTATTTTTATAATAAATTATGTTTGATCTTTCTTGTATGAGTTCCTCCATTTTTTTTGTTTATCCTCCAACTTATTCTGAAACTCCATATTATAGCTATTACTGTTGTCAATCTGAGCTATTATGTCTGCAATATCTTTGGATAATATGGACTCCTTTAATATGAATTGCCTTTTTTCAAGGAGGAGTACTGAATTGCATGGCCTCTAAAGGCACATTTAAAGGCATCCCTCACAATAAGCGGGTCTGCTGTACCTATGTTATGTTCAAAAAATTATACTATGAATTATTTAGTCCTGGCTAAAAAGGAGTTATCCTCCAATAAGCTTTGATTAAATTTCCAGTACCCCCTTCCCCGTTGAACTTTTGTAAGAACAATATATTTGCCAGTTATATGATGATCCGACCTCATTCTTTCCCCTATCAACACTTTCTTAACCTTCGGTGCAAGAGAAAATGAGGTAAAAAAATAATCAAGACGACTAGCTTGGTTCAGCCTCTGCCATGTATATCGTATCATTGTAGGATATTTAAGCCTCCATATATCCACCAATTCTAGAATGTTCATGCAATTATTTATTTCCTTTAGTGTTTGTGGGTGATAATTTATGTTTTTATTACCTTTTCTATCCAAGCTGGATTGCAACGTTGTGTTAAAATCCCCAACCATAATTATATAGCCCTGTGTTGTTTGTAATTTGAATAGCTTCTCATATATCTCTTTAAAGAATAGTGGATGACCTTTATTTGAACCATATAGGTTAATGAGCCATATCTGTTTCAAGTCAATTACCATCTTTAATATGATCCATCTACCTTCTGAATCCAAAATGACATTTTCCACATTTATATTAGTATTATTTTTAATTAATATCATCACCCCTTTCGAGTTTCTTTGTCCATGGGAGAAATATACTTCCCTGTCCCATTCCTTTTTCCAATAAACTTCATTTAAAGCTGTTGAATGTGTTTCTTGTAAATAGTAGATATTGTTTTCCATTTCTTTTAACCAGGTAAATACTGCTCGTCTTTTCTTATTATCTGCTAATCCATTACAATTATAGCTGGCTATACTTATTTCTCCAGTTACCATACTGTGATCCTTAATTCCATTTTATTTATCTCTATATACTTTCTTAAAACCACCTTTACGACATGGCTTAAATATTGCTTGTCTTTGATGATATACCATAATTTTCGGAATGCTAGAAAGTATAAATTGTCCCATTGGTCCTCCCCATTCCTCCCAATATATTCCCCCCAACTCCCCAAATCAACAACCACCACAACAACCCTCAACCCAGCCCCAATCCACTCCCTCCCACACCCCGCACCAGGTAGCATTGTTCCCCACCCTCAAGCACATTGTGCCATAGGTAGTGTATTAGCAACTTACTACCAGTAGTATTCCAATTACCCTTATCTCAATTTGTGTAGCGCTCAATACATTTTATCTATAAAGATACCTAATTTTAATTTATTTTGTAGCTATTTTTTCCAAAAGTATTCTACTTCTATTAATACCTGTTCTACCCCTTTCAATACTTTCATTTTAGAGACACTTCTGGAAAATCTGTTGATATTTTAGCAATTATTATTGTTATAGTTACTGCTGTTCAGTTTACATTCTGTAGGAAAATGTATTTAACTCCCATTCTTCAATTGTGGGTTACAAACAAACAAACAAACATACTCACACATTCCTAAGCACCGCATTCATTCTTCTCAAGCCATAATAACAGCAGATGTTGAGTGGTTGCATTCCCCCAAAGTCCTATAGCTGCATGAAGGGACCTGCAAAGCCGCCCAGAAAGACATACACACAGAGTATTTTTTTACACTTTTGTCTAAATTGTAGAGTGGTGTCTTCCGTCCAAGATACATGCCCGGACACCCGGCGTGGACACCCACCCATTGAGTGGTCAGACCAAAATTGTCCTGTACTGAAACGGCCATAATAAAAACCTTAATACAACCTCCCTCCCTGATTGTCCGAGTGTGACCTCCTACCCATGGGTTACTGCGGCCAGTGTTAGCCAAACACTGCCACTGCCTGGAAGGAGATACCCCACCGGAATCCCCACTGGTAGGTACAGGTCAACAGGGTTCCCATGGCAGCTTGAGAATCTCCCTGTATATTATTTAACCCTTCTTAGGGCATTGGCTTAATCGGACCCACCTTGCCAAGCAGGCTCAGGGTCACTGAGGGAGGGGCTGCTCAAGTAGGTTTTGACCATCATGTGACACAAGCAGCCTACAATAGGCCCAAAAGAGTCAGAATGTCCAGTGTCCAGGTCCTTCAGGCTGTCCCTAAAAGAAAGAGACCTCTCCATAGAAGTAAATTGTTAATCACTCTTTTAGATTAATATTAATTTAAAGCCATTCGGTATACTGTGCAATGAATCCATAAAATAAGTTAATTTCATAATATTACCATTATCCTTCTGTACAACCTCACAGCACCCCCCCCCCCATACAGCTTTAGCTAAAAAAAGTATGCCTAGTAGTATAAGGGTAAGCAAGCATCAGACACCACACTCATATCATGGCATTCACAAAATCGCTTTCACCAGTACTAAACACCTACCATACACCTCTGCTCCCACAATACAATCCATGTGACCATTACACTTTAAACATTTTCTATTTGAGTTAATAAATAACGAAAGTTATCATCCATATCTAGTTTTAATAATTGTTTACCCATCTTACAAGTCCTATATATTCCTTCATTGTTTTTTGTAAGCAATTTTAATATAGCCAGGGAGTAGCGTTTTTATCGCGAAAAAGCTGATTGTCAATGTATAGTTTATCAACAACAAGCGCAATGCGTTTACCTTTCATTCTGTTTTCCTTTTGGATCGGATAAAGTACTTTACGTCGTTCGGCAATTATTTTGGGGAATTGATCATTCATACCGATGTTTGAACCTGCAAGTCTTTTCCCCAAGCTTTTAACGTTGATTTTATCCTTAAAATAGGCAAATTTAGCAACGATAGGGCGTTCATATTTTTGATTTCTTTGTCCAAAACGGTGAACACGTTCAAACTTGATCTTTTCAGCAGTTTCGCGTGGGATTTTAAGCGCCGTTTGGAGAAAATCAGCCATGACTTCCTCGATAACTTCGTCTTCTTTCTCTTTGATACCTGTGAGTACAATATTATTTCTCATTGATCTTGTTTGTATGTCCAGTAATGAATCTTTCAAAAGTTTGTTCTCCTTTTTTAATTCATTGATATCAGTTGCCATGTTGTTAACAGAAGTATTTAATTTATTTGTCTCTTTCTCTAACAACGCCGTTTTCTCGTCATTCATTTCAAGACTCGCTTTTAGAGCTTTTATATCCTTACTGACCCGTTCAAGTATGCCCAATTTATCATTTATTGATTTTAATATTTTCAAATCTGCCCTTACTGTTCCCGGAGGTGTAAATAATATATCGTCCGTGTCTGTCGAAGAATCACGTTTACGTTTCTTAATCGGTTCTCCAGCTTTACTTTCATCCATAATTGTTTGATGTACGTAATATTTGTCAATAAATCGCTCTATTCTTTTAATTTGTTTCTTGTTATTATCCAGTTTGTTTAGTTATTTTATAACCCGTAGCTACTGTCGTTGTGTTTTTATTTGTTATGTTATATCTAAATGTTTGTCATGATGCGCCTTACACTACCTAATTTAGTCCGCCATCTTGGTCCACCAGGAGCATTTTTTCATTCAACGGTCCAGCATCGTCCACATGCAGTCTTTCTCATGGTCTTTGTGGCCATTTCCAGGGATTTAGCAGTGCTTCTGGAGGAGACGGGCGATGTGTTTGACACATGGCGCATTCTTGGACCTTGGTTAAATTTTGGCCACCACACATAGCGCCTTGCCAAACATTTCATGCGCACTATACCTGGGTGTGCCTCGTGTAACAAATTTATAACCTGTGTTCTCATTGTAGGTGGGATAATGACATGCGCCCCCCACATGAGGCATCCCTCCATGATGCTCAGTTCCTATTTCCTGAAAAAGTAGGGCCTATTTTCGCACGATGGTGACCCTACCCACCCATTTGTTACCATCCTGCGTACCTTCAATAGCACAGGGTCTCTTTCAGTAGCTAGACTTACTTGTATTGCATCCAATGGAGCCGTTGAGAGCCATTCCATTAGTAGAACAGTTTTGGCTGGCATTGGCACTTGATTTGGGCTTTCTGGTAAGGGCAGTCTGCTGAGTGCGTCTGCATTGCCAAACTCCTCCCCTGGTTTATATCTGTAGTGGTATGCAGCCAATGTCAAAGCCCAGCCCTGAATCCTAGCTGGGGCCATTGGGAGAACTGGTTTGCTTTCATTAAACAAGATTTGGAGGCGCTTGTGATCTGAGTTTATTATGAAATGTCTACCCAGCAGATAGGAATGAAACCTCTTTATCCCAAATATAACCACCAGCCCTTCCTTCTCCAGTTGAGAATACTTCTTTTCTGCTGATGCCAGGGAGTGTGATGCATAGCTGATAGGATGCTCTGAGCCATCTGGCATCATATGGGAGAAGACTGCTCCCACGCTGTAGGGAGAAGCGTCGCACGATAACACTAGGGGTTTCTTACAGTCATAATGCACCAATATTTTTGAAGACTTCAGCAGAGTTTTTCCTTGTGCGAACGCTTTTGTATGCTCTGGACCCAAACCTACCAGACTTGTTTCTTCAACATTTTGTGCAGTGATGCCAAGACTGTGGACAGGTTTGGCAGAAAACGTCCATAATAGTTGAGTAGTCCTAGAAATGATTTCAGCTCTGTGACAGACTTTGGAGTTGGTGCTTCCGATACGGCTCTTACCTTCTCCTCCACAGGGTGTAGGCCAGCTGCATCTATTTTGTCTCCCAAATAGAATACTTCGGGTGCCTGAAAGACACATTTATCTTTTTTTAGGCACATTCCTGCCTTGGCCAGCTTATGCAACACTTCATCTAGATTCGATAGATGTTCCTCTTCCATTTTGCCTGTGATGAGGATGTCATCCAGGTAAACACACACACCCGAAATGCCTTGTAACAGCAATTCCATAACCCTTTGAAAAATGCCCGGTGCTGCCGACACTCCAAATGGCATATGGTTGTAGCTGAACAGCCCTTGGTGTGTTAATTGTCACATATGGTTTAGATTCTTCGTCCAGTAGGATTTGCAAGTAAGCATTGCTTAGGTCAATTTTTGTGAAGGTCTGACCTCCTGAGAGGGTCGCATACAAGTCTTCAATCCTCGGAATGGTGTAGAGTTGGTGCCCAACCCACCCTCTAAGTTCACTATGCTTCTCTAACAGTGCTCGGTAACCTGGAGCTTGTGTCCAAAATAGCTCAGCCCAATCTAACTTCAGCTGTTTTAACCAGTCCCGACCCAGTAAACTGGGGCCTTCCCCTTTCACTTCCGTTAGGGGTAAAAGCATCTCTTGTCATTTGTACTTAACTAAAACACTGATGAACCCCAGTAATGGAACTTGTTCCCCGGTGTATGTGCAAAGGACCACCTCTGAACTGTTGAGCACCGGTGTATCCTCCAAATGCCAATTGTTTTTTGTAGGTAGATTCACTAATTATTGATACTGAAGCCCCAGTATCCACTTCCATAGTGATTTCTATTTCATTCATAATGACCTCTACCTTGATGGGTCTTTCCCTCTGATGCTTGCTCCTTACATTGAACATGGTGTACACTTTACTTTCCTCCTCAATTACGTGCAGAGCCTCTTTCCTGGGCCGTTTTATTGTTTCTATCTTTTTGCTGCGGCAAACTCTGGCAACATGCCCCAGTTTTTTACAGGAGTAGCATTCTGTATCTTTAAGTGTTTGAGTGTTTTTCCCCGCATCTATAACATGGCAGCTGACGCTGGCTCTCTGAATAACCCAGCTGTCTCCTTGCTTTGCCGACTGAAACCAGATATACAGTGCCTGTGCCTGCCTGAGATGAGCCGCTTGCGGCTTGTAGGTCGTGAGCATTTTTATTTATTTTTTAATTTCTCATTTAAAACGGCGACCTGGCCAAGATAAAGCAAAAAGGTGCAAGTACAGACAGTGTTAGACATGAATATAAATACACAAGAATTACACAAAGGGTAGAGTAAGGGATAAAGATAAAAAAATACAGTCAAAATTGAACGAGGTAGATGTAAGTACATGTACAATTAGTGCAAAGAAATCAGAGATTCAGAGGTAGATTGAATTATTATACAGGTTGGTGTGAGGTCTCCGCAAGTCAGTATGGTTCAGCAGACATCAGACACCGACATACTGTCACATCCCACTTCACATGAACATTGCACTACACGCAGAGCACAATCACCGGAATACTGAACACCTGCACCCACTCACCTATTTCCCTATTTATACCATCATGTTAGGTAACCTCTTTGCGAGGTATTGTCTTTTCCCATGAGCATGCTGAGCGTTATTTCTAAATTGCCTGATTGTGTATTGACCTGTTTCTGTCTATTTCCTACTTCCGAGATCTGCCTCCGTTTTGTACCTTTGCCTGAGTGTATCCAGTGTATCGACCACCGTTGCCAGTCCCCTGATTACCCGAGTTCGGATCCTGAGTTTGTGCTTCTGCCTGTGTCTACCAGTGTACCGAACCCTGCCCGATTGACCACGTCTCTGCTCCTGTATCTGTACCTCCGCCTAGAGTATTATCGGGATTATCGCCTGGCTTCTTGTCTGCCTGTATTCTGTTGCTGTGAATATATAACTATATATATACCTGGAACTGTCAGTCATCCATTAAAGCCCTTTTTATATATATTCCTGTCTCTGATCGTGACAGGTGGCAGGCAAATACAATATCATATAAATATAAGTTAACACTAGTATGACTGTGCAAATGGTAACAGTGCAAATAACAGTTGGTGAATAATATATTCAAAAAAATATATAATACTGTTCAAGTCAATATATACAGAGGTGCTTATTTGGCAAAATGCTACGGTAATGGATCAGATAGGGAAAGGTAGTGCACATGTGAAGGGGGGGGGTCAGCAGGTGCAGTGGTTAGACAGAAGCTCTGATAATTGTGATTTAAAGGAAGTGAGGGGGACAGTGGTCACAAGTTCCAGAGTCTTCTGTAGCTCGTTCCAGTCATTAGCTGCGGCGAACTGGAATGAATTTCGGCCAAGAGAGGTGTGGGCTTTAGGAGTGATAAAAGGAGATGTACCTGGATGAGCGCAGATTACGGGAGGGTGAAGCAATGGTGAGGAGTGAGTTCAGGTAAGGGGGGGTTTTTCTTAGGATTGATTGGTAAATTAGGCGCCGAGTGTGTAATGAGGGCCAGTCCACTAGTGCATATAGGTCACAGTGGTGGGTGTTGAATGGGGCATTGGTGACAAATCGAATAGCACTATTATAGACTACGTCTAGCTTTTTAAGTAGGGAGGTGGAGGCAGTTTTGTAATGTGTTGCATGTGTTGCAGCAATTTCCAAGCGCTGCTGTATGCGTTCTTCATTAATCCCACATACTAGCCTGTCACGCAAACAGTCATTCAGAGTGTCCCCGAACTCGCAAAACTCTGAAAGTGCTCTAAGTTCCACTACGAAAGCAGCCACCGACACACCGGGCATGCAAGAACAGCTATCGAACTTAAATCTTTGCACTATGGCTGAGGGTCTCGGGTTATAGTGTGCTGTTAGAGCTTCCACCAGCTAAGCAACAGTTTTCTCACTGGGTTTAAGTGGGGCCACCAAACTTATTAAAAGACTATACATTTTAGCCCCACATACACCAAGCAAAATGGCATGTTGCTTTTCCGTTTGGGTAACTCCATTAGCAATGAAGTACTGGGCCAACCTCTCGATATACTGGATTCAGTCCTCCTTTTCTGGATTATATTTGTCAATTCTGCCATATGTAGCCATCTTGTTTGTTGTTTTCTCTCTAACTATTTTTTATTTAATTCCTCGTCGACAATGTAAACTACTCACGCCTCACAACCAAATAATTCATAATCGTTTTAATCACACTCCACAAACCAAGACCTACTCACCCTTACCAGAAAACTCCCGCTCATTCTATCCCCCCGCCCCCCATGTCCTTTGACCTGGCTGGATACAAGACTTAAAGCAGTAATGCCCCCAATACACCACAACTATCACACCTGATTTTTTAGAAACGGAAGACGCGCAGAGCGGGGAACCACAACCGTCCGGGTACTCTAGTTCATCATCCACGGACACAGCCTCACAGCCACTCCAGGAAAGCACAGTAATCAACCTCTCTGACATCACACTCTCTGCTGACTGCCTCTCCTCTTTATCCAAATATTTGTCATTTGCTCCCATTTACCATGCAAATGAATTCCAAATGAATATTGACTGATTCAAATTCTACAGAATCTTGTATCTATAAGCCTGGTATAAATCTAATACTGTAAGGGTTGGTCCGTCCCCCTCTACCGTTAGAAGATCGGCTTGTAGTAGGGAGTAAAGGATACAATTAATGTGCACTTATGAAGTTGAAGCATTAATAATTAATGTATTTCCTTTTCTCCCCTGTTGCAATAGTCTGGGTTAAGAACGGAGAAATGCTTCATAAATGCCTATAGAGGATATATAGAATAGACGTGGTTGAATATTTCCTATCTAACTATCTGACCTCATAATGATCATTTATCCGTGTGTAAACAGCTACGGAAAGAAATACCACAGCGACCCGGGAAACTAGAGCATTGCCCGCGAGTCAGACAAAGGAGCATAGGCTACCTAACTTGAACTGTTTGCGTGATAAACGCTGAAAACTTCAGAGCAGACCGCAACAAGATAACTTAACATTCCCATTAAAACTCCACCGGAGAATGTCCGGGGAAATGATTTAGAATGTCTATGACAGAACTTAGTAAATGAATAATATTTAATTCCAATTAAAGGGCATCAAAGTACAACACTTTAACCGGACCCAGATTTACACAATTATACCAAGAAATTACATGTCGTTTACACTTCTAAATATGATCTAAGTTCTAAGCATGTCTTATACGGTACAGTCTATCTAATACAACATTTATTCAACACATTTGCTATGGCACGCCTGGCCAGGAGAGTCGTTAAAGAAATCTCATCAGTTTAACCTTAAACAAAGACTTATATTTCCCCTTGAGAGGGGCCGCCCACAAGCTCCCGCTGCATACGAAATAAACATCAGTCACTGGCTGGGATAGGAGGAAACAAATAGTACATTAGCACTTAGATTAAACGTCACCTTGGCGCCTCGGCGCATCCGGGAACAAAAGGACTGAGTTATCACATTTTGACTATGCTTCCCTGTAGAAAGCTAGCATTAATCTCTTATTAATAGTCGCTCTGTGGAGAAAATCATAACGCCTTGCATGTAGTAAAAACAAAACTCCCTTTATGGGATGATCCAGCAAGCCCCAAAATGATATATCATGATATACAGTATAATGTTGAGCTCTCAGCTTCTTGTTTGACTACCCATAGTGGGGGTTTTGGCCCCCTCCCTTCCGGGTCTCACTCCAACAGTCGTCAAGAGTGTGGAGACTGGTAGTTCTTAGACAGCTGCTATAATCAGTCCTGTGGAACATCTAAAAATCCACTACAGGCTTCTCTGGAGTATTAGGACCTGTGTCTAGGAGGCTGATTAGTAGCCATTACACACAGCTGTGCCAAGGTGCACCTGTGCACTGTTTTGTAATCAGGGGACTATTTAAATCAGTTGTGGGCCAGTATTTGGTGTAGGTTATTGTTTATTGTAATGCTCTGTGAGAACTAGCATCATTCATTTAATTAAAAACCTGTACTAGTAGATTTCCGTTTATTTTTCCAGCGTTAAAGTATTGCTGTGAGTGTGAATTGTTCTCCGTTACAATTTCTGCTTGCTGTGAGGAACAAAAGAACAAGTTATCTGTACTTGCCTTCTCTTCCTTTGAACGAGTGTTACAGAATAACCGACCACATCACCAATGGAGGCAGCAGACAAAGGACAAATTGATGAGACCTTGGATGAGCATGGACGACTAATCCAGCAACATCATCACCAGCTCACCAGGTTAGGAACCGCAATGGATGAGGTCTTACAAAGACTACGACACCACAACTCAGCCGAACCGTCTTGACCAGGTATCCCAGCCCCTGACTCCAGCATGTCTCCAAGCTCCAGAAACACTGACTATGATGCCTGCCTACCTCTCTCACTCCGTTACGATGGCCACCCAGGTAAGTGCTGTAGTTTTTTGCTGTAACTCGATTTATATTTCATTCATCGGATTGGTCATGTTGTATCAGGCAGAGCTAAGGTAGCAACTATTATATCAGTACCGGAAAAGCATTGGAGTGGGCATCTGCGTTATGGGAGAGATCTGGTCTAGAGGTGGATTCATACGACCGGTTTATAGAACTGTTTTGGGTGGTGTTTGAGCATCTTTCTTCAGGAAGGAAATGCGGAGACTGTTTGCTACACATTTGACAGGGATTCCATACTGTGGCGAAATACGCCTTAGACTTTCGTACCTTGGCCTCTACCTGTGGGTAGAATGAGTAGGTGCTCCTTACCTTAATCCGGAATGGGTTACGAGGTGAAAATGGAGCTAGCCTGCAGAGATGACAAAGTATCATTTGACCAGCTCATCAAGATGGCAGTGTGTTTAGACGGGTTGACAACAGACCAATACGTAAAGGGTTGATTACTCATCAAACACTACCAATATCTAAGATAATCGGGCCTGATCACATTGAACAACTCGTTTATTATGTATTAGAGTCCCCAGCTCACCCTATGATTTTGGGAATGCCCTGGCTCGTTGCTGAAAACCCTGTTATACAGTGGAATGAGCAAAGGATAGAGGATTGGTCAGCAGCCTGTAAGAAGAGCTGTCAACCAGCCTACATAGGGTCAACGTCCATTGAGAGTCTTGATAACGATTGTTCTGTGTCTGTTTCTGTTCCACCTGAGTATCAGGACCTGCAGGAGGCTTCCTCCAAAGCCTGCGCTCAGAGCCTACCGCCACATAGACCATGGAACTGTGCTAAAGAGCTACGACCAGGAGTTACACTGCCTCACAGCCATATTCACCCCCTTTCCTATTCGGAGACAGAGGCCATTGTATATCCAAGAGGCTCTTTCCCAGGGGTTCGTACGACCATCTACATCTCCCATTTCATCCAGCTTCTTCTTTATGAAGGAAAAAGATGGTGGCCTACGTCTCTGTATCGACTACCGAGCTCTCAACAACATCACGGTAAGGTACAAGTATCCTTTACCCATCATTCACGCCACTGTGGAACAAATGCATGGTGCCAATGTCTTTACGAAGTTAGACCTGAGGAGCGCATACAATCTTGTATGAGTCAGACAGGGAGACGAGTGGAAGACGGCCTTTAGCACAGCGTCAGGTCACTACGAGTACCTAGTGATGCCTTATGGGTTAGCCAACACCCCCTCAGTATTCCAAGCCTTTGTAAATAAGGGTTTTCAGGGACATGTTGAGCCGATGCTTCTGGATTTTGTCCTCAGTCTAACGGACAAGCAAAACGAGTTAACCAGGAGCTAGGAAGGTTTCTATGGAATTATTGTAAGGATAAACCCGGAGGTTGGGCCGAGGTTCTTCCCTGGGCCGAATATGCCCCGAATTCGTTACCTTACTCGTCTACTGGTTTAACACATTTCCAGTGTGTCCTTGGTTTCCAGTCTACCCTCGCTCCATGGCATCCAGGACAGGAGCATGATTCCGTGGTGGATGATTGGTTCACACGTGCAGAGAGGATCTGGAATGCAGCCCATGTCAGCTTGCAGAGGGCCATCCGACATCAACAGCTACAGGCAGATCGTCGCCGCAGTGTGGCTCGTGTGTTTCACCCTGGTGACAGAGTCTGGCTGTCCACAAGGAACGTTTCACTCCGGTTGCCCTGTTGTAAACTCTCCCCACATTACATCGTCCCTTTTAAGATTCTGCAGCGTGTGAATAAGGTGACGTACAAGTTGCTCCAACCTGCCCAGTACAGGTTTTTAACTCCTTTCATGTATCCCTCCTCAGGCCAGTGATTAACGATCCCTTGGATGACGGTGTTCTGGGGGATGCTCCTCCTCCGCTGGACAAGGTGCACCAAGGTGCACCTGTGCACTGTTTTGTAATCAAGGGACTATATAAATCAGTTGTGGGACAGAATTTGGTGTCGGTTATTGTTTATTGTAATGCTCTGTAAGAATTAGTGTCATTAATTTAATTTGAAACCTGTACTAGTAGATTTTCGTTTATTTTGCCAGCGAGTTCAAGTATTGCTGTGAGTTTGACTCTCTCTTACAATTCCCGGTTGTTGTAAGGAATAAAATAACAAGTTTTCTGCACTTTCTGCCTCTTCCTTTGAACGAGTGTTACAAATTCTAATTTCACTAGGGCTAGTTCCTCCACTGACTCTCCTAATGAGAGACGTTTTAAACTCAAGTCTACTTTCTTTCCCATTAGTAACAATTCTTGTTTATATGCATTGGATATACATGTGCGTTTTTTTAATTTATTTATTATCCCCACTCGGAGTGAGACATTTGGTTCTCCCCTCCCAATTGATGTTGTCCATTTTCCCCAAACACAGCCTTATAAGCAACTCTGATGCAGGATGGTGAAGGGTGCTCACATGGTTCATCCAACCACAAGTCGCCAAGCCGTCTGTTTCTTATCACACTGTTCGTGCGACATGGAGCCTTTAGTGCACTCATGTGTGGGATGATTACACTCACCAACAACAATCTAAATTATTCAACTCTCATTGCCAATCGGGTTTATTATGAAAATGTACAGACTTTCAGCTGTTTGCAATGAACAAATCAAACAAAAGCAATTAAAATAGCTCAACACAATGAATACATCAAGTGCTTTCCCCACACCCAACTGAAAAAGCTACTCATTATGACTTCTCATAATCAAGGAAATTCAGTCAGTGGTGATAGATGCTCAGTGGTTAGGGATTCAGACTTGTAGGAAAGTTGCCAGTTCATTTACAGAATGGGCAATATGTCGTTGTATCCTTGTGCAAGGCACTTTACCGTATGTTGTTCCAGAGGAGGTCCTTGTCCCTAACTGTAAGTCACTCTGTATAATAGTGTCTGCTAAAGTAATGTAAAATGTAGTGAAAATATCTGTGGGAGTGAAACTGAGATTTGCATAGACAGGGCTGGATGGTTCTGCTTGTCCCAGAATAGAGCAACACTGTCACCAGATGTTCACCATGTTACCAGGAGGTTGGAGGTAAAGAAGACTATGATTATCTTGAAGCTTTTGTATGTGTGATACCATGTAGACAACATGCAAAATTAATGCAGATGTGTTAACTGTTTTAGTAATCATTTTAGACCGGATATGTCACAACACTTTTGTAATAATATAAAATAATAAAATAAATTGATTTTGGTTTCAAAGCATAGTTTTGCTGTCATTATGAGTCAGTATGGAAAAATGATCAGAAATGAACAGTTAAAGTACCTGTATCTTCTAAAACATTAGGCCAAACCTCTTTCATTTAATTAGTTACAAATAATTCTTGTTGGGATTATTGAAAGAGACAACAAACATATTTTCTTGACAAGGAAATCTTTATTTTCTTTTATTCATCTATGCCAACATAATTTGAACATCCATTAGCAGTACCAGCACAGCATTTCTGTCACGGTTGTGTAGATGAAAGGAGAGAGGAGGACACAGGCTGGCAAATGTAGCGGTTTTATTTGGAAGGAGACGGAAGACAAACCCAGGAGTTGCAGGGTACGACCTAGTCATGTATCTATTAAATATACTTTGTGCTCTCAACAGCGGCACAGAACGCTGAATACTAAATACGCTATGTTCTCTCCTGGCAATACGCACACTCTACATAACTCGAGTGACTGGCACAACTTCAGGATGAGTAATACTGGCGTTGAACAATAATACACATATACAGCGACATCGGTGACTCACTTCTCACAACTGTACGTCCTGTGGAATGTTCCTGACCAGCCTTCTCCAACCGTAACAATATAACAATGAATCGCGCCCTCCTCTCCCTCACCTGGCTAGATATAGGGACTGATTGACCAGCTGGGAATAATCTGATGATTGGGTGCA